>UZAF01018296.1:0-19767 GCA_900617895.1 Haemonchus placei | reverse complement strand
CGCCGAGGCCGGAAAGAGCATTCTCAAAGCAAGAAGGAGCTGCGCTAATCACAAGACCAAGATGACTTCCCTTCGTCGTTCTGACGGAACAGTTACTGCATCTCGAAAAGCAACGGGGAAGTTAATCTACGACTTCTATTTGGATCTTTTCGTCAGCTACGTCCACCTGCCCACACCACCATCTTAGGCATAGCGAATATATCGCTCCTTCGGTTGTTCCTTTCGAAATTGGACATGCCAGATGAAGAATGGTACGGCGTGGGGTTCCGATAGGATCAAATCAGAACACCTAAAGAGTCTTCTACCATTTACCGTCAGATCTTTCGCTAGGCTCTTCACGCTGTACCTGTCGGAATGCAAAGTGTCCTCGTCGTGGAAAACTAGCAAGACTGTGCTGTACAAAAAGGGAGATCCAGACGATATTGGCAGTTATCGCCCAATCTGCCTGCTCTCTCCAATCTACAAGTTTTTCACTCGCGTCATCCTAAGCAGGATTGGCAGAATATTAGATGAAGGATAGCCATATGAGCAAACAGGCTTTCGGAGAGGGTTCAGTACAATCGATCATATCCACACTCTTACAAGGCTCATTGAAGTATCGCGAGAGCACAAAATGCCACTATGTTTTCCTACTTGAACTGAACTACTTGAAGAAAGCCTTCGACACCGTTAAGATAGAAGCGGTACTCGAAGCCCTGGGCAACCAGGATGTTCCTACTCAATATATTAGGTTGTTCGGAAAGGAATCGCGTTTGTCAATTCATTTCTCCCCTACTATAGAAGATTTTTCAATACAGTTTTGTATGTCAGAAAGAGATTTTCATTGCGCATCTTTCGATATATTATTGGCTATGCCTACTTTGTTTTTTTTTTGAGAAAAAGAAAAAAAGTTTAAAAGGTGCTAGCCTAAAAATTTCTTTTGCGGGCTTGCATGTGTACAACTTCAAACAGGGAAAGTCGGCTGCTGAATCTCATCGTGCCATATCTGAAGTATACGGCGAAGAAGCTCTGTCAGAAAGCCAGTGTCGACGATGGTATCAGCNAGTTTGGAGAACGAAGAACATGGAAGTCGACCTCAATTTGTCGATAACCAATTGTTGAAGACCGTCATTAAATTGGATCCACACCAAACCACCCGAGAACTGGCAACACATGTTGACTGCTCAAACTATATCATCCATGAGCATTTGCTGGCAATTGGCAAGACGAACAGGTGCAGAAAACGGGTAACGCACAGGCTGAGCGACGCAAACCAGGCAACACAAGTGGCGATGGCCGAAATTCTTCTTCATCGCTCCAAGAACAGCAGTTTTTTCAACTCTGTAGCAACTGTGATACTCTTAAGCCTCTCAAGATTGTACAATTTATTTGGCCAACGTTTCGGCTGCTTCGCCTTCGTCAGGGCCTGAAACAGTGCAAAGCATTTGGGTGACATGTCCGCCCAAAAACCTTAACAAAACTCCAACAAAACTTCAAAATACCAGCAAACACCCAAAGGTATTGATCGAATAAGGCATGCACTGCTCACCTTGGAGTCCGCTGCTAAAACAGTAGGACGACCTCCCTCGCAATAAATGTAGTTTTAAAATACCAGTAACACCTCCCACTGACCTAATCGTAGATCAAAGGTTACACAGGTCAAGGAAGGTTGTTTCAGGCCCTGACGAGGGCGAAGCAGCCGAAACGTTGGCCAAATAAATTGTTTAAACTCGAGAGGTTTAAGAGTAGCACAGTTGCTACATATCATGCCAAGATTGGAAGAAAGTCGATCATGGACTATTTTTCAACTCTATTATTACATCAGACGGAAAAAGGATGTGCTTCGACAACACAACACGAAAATGACAGTGCTTAGACGCCGGTGACACTCCAAAACCCAATCCGAAACCGGATATACACGGCAGAAAGGTGATGCCCTGTGTTTGGTGGAACAGCAAAGGTTGTGATTTGAAGTCTTGAATTCGGGTCAAACGGTTACGGTGGACATTTACGAAGTTCAGTTGAACCGCGTGGATCAAGCACTGCGTCGTCAAGGTGTCGAAACGACGTCGACAAAATTCCTCCTCGACAACGCTCGTCCACATGTTACGAAAACCACATTGGAAAAAAATTGAGGAATAGGGGTTGGGATTTCCTGCCTCGTCCGCCTTACAGCCCAGACCCAACTAAATCCGATGACCATCTTTTTCGGTCAACGCAGCACTCCTCGGGCGAGAGGAAATTCGAAAAGCGCGAAAAAGTCCAACTCAGGGTGTCCAACTACTTTGAGCCGGAGCCGGCAGAGTTCTTCAGAAGAAGAATCCATTCTTTGCGTAAACGTGGGCAACAAGTCATTGATAGTAATGGAGAATTTCTTTTGAATCGATCTTGCTTAGTTTCGTTTATATAATAAAAAATTTTTTGAACTCAAACGCGCATTTCTTTCCGAACAACCTAATATAAAGATGCTTCGTGAGCTCTACGTCAACTTCACGACCAGGATTCCACCATTCTACAAGGAAGTCATTGTCAACGTGAAGAGAGGTGTCCGGCAAGGCGATACTATTTCGTCCAAGCTTTTCAGTGCCGCTCTCGAGAATATCATGCGTCATTTGGAATGGGAAGACTTGGGAGTGAAGGTCAACGGCCGCTTCCTACATCACCTCCGCTTTGCAGACAACATCGTGCTTATAACACCGAACATCAAGCAGGTGGAACGAATGCTGGCCGAGTTTGATAGTGCCTGTTGAAAGATCGGCTTGGGGCTGAACCTAACGAAGACGATGTTCATGAAAAACGGACTGGTACCTGATGCTCCTACGTTAAACGGAACGAATATCCCCGAACGCTCTAGCTATGTGTATCGAGGTCGGGAAGTCAACATGATGAACGACCTAGCTCCAGAGCTGTGCAGAAGGAATCGCGCCGCGTGGGGAGCACTTAGGAACATCGAGGGAGTAGTGAAGAAGACAAAGAACATCCGGCACCGCGCTAACCTTTTCGACACTTCTGTCCTTCCGGCTTTGACGTACGCCTTGGAGACTTGGACTCTACGAAAGCAGGATGAACATGCTGTCAGCGTTATTCAACGCGCTTTGGAAAGGACGATGCTCGGAATTTCCCTATGCACGCAAGTGCAGAAGGGAATCCGGAGTTCCGAGCTCCGTCAACGAACGAAGATCAGGGATGCCGTTGATTACGCCAAGAAATCGAAGATCAGGTGGGCCGGACACGTTGTGCGATATAGTGATGACCGTTGGACCAGGGCGGATACTGACTGGATCCCTCGGAACATCGAACGAACTCCAGGAAGGCCGCCAACGAGATGGACAGACTTCTTCACGAGAGCTCTGAACGAAAGGAATGTTGAACCTCGTGTCCCTGAAGCGAAGACGATTCACTGGACCACTCTGGCTCGTGACAGGGACGAATGGAGACGTTACTGGCGTCCGCTCAAGGAAGTCGATGATCAACGGGACCACAGGTGATACAGGTGAACATTTCTTAGACAAGAACATACGAGAACGTACAGTTTTTTGATCTGAGCATCAGGAGGGAAAGTATACCAAGGTGGGTGAGTCGAATGAATATTCGACTCATACCCCGTCCTAGTTTTATACACGAGTTAATCACCCCACCCCTACCCCGCCGACCCTCCAATACTGAGGCTTACCTAGGAACCATATCCTTTCGCCTAGAATCGTTTCTAAGTACACGTCAGGTCGACTACCCCTCCTCTACACTCTTGTAACCAGTATTAGATAAAATCAATGCCCCATCTCCACTTAATTACAGTTTCTAACTATGATACTTGGTAGAAGTAAAGAATGAGGCCCGTGTGGGTTGGTGTGTTTTACCGGAAATTCATGACGAACGAACGGTCTGCCGAATATAAGCTCGTCGGGTCAAAGCAAAAGGAGTGTCAGTTCTGGCCGTAGTCGCCGAGACAGAAAAACATCCACAACGCNACGCTAGAGCTCCACCATTCGGAACCTGCACCGAGCTCATGGAACAGGTATTGCATAGGAAAAATCTTCCACTTGAATTTCTCCAACAGCCACGTATATCTGTCTTCGTATCCACCTGCTTCCTTTTCCTTCTAACGAAATGCGTTTCGTCACTCCAACGAAGAGTTGTAGGCGTTTGACCTCGATAGTATCTAAGCGGAATTCAAAATATCTAGTGAGCCTCCAATCAGTAACCGCCATAACACTGGCTCAGCTGTTTGCGCCGTATTTATAGGGATGCAAAGTGCTCGCGTCATGGGAAACTATCGATGCAGCATTGCTGCATAAGAAGAGAGATCCAACGATAATGACAGCGATCATCCAGTCATCGAAGGGCTTTGTTACCCACGAGACAGGAAAACTCAAGCCATGGACAATCAGTATGTCTCTGAACGTATGTATGACGTATGTTCAGTATGACGTTCAAGAATGTTTCGCGAGCTCTACCACAACTTCACGACCATCTTTTCGGTACTCTATTTAGAAATAGTTCTTGTACTTGTGAAAGGGGATTCTCGGTAGGGCAATACCATCCCGCTCACGAGTTTCGTGCCGTTCTCGAGAACATTATTCGTCATCTGGAATGAAAGACATGGGAGCGAAGGTCGATGGCCACCAATTACATAATATTCGCTTTGCAAAATACATGCTTATAACACCGACTGGCTAAATTCGACAACGATTGGGGAAAAACTGGGCTACGACTGGATTCGACGAAGACGACGTTCATGAGAAACGGGTTGGTACCTGATGCTCTTTTTTCGCTTGACGGAACAAGTATCTCTAAGCGGTCTAGCTAAGTGTATCTAGGTCAAAAAGTCAAAATGACGAACGACCACTTCGGAGCTGGGCAATAGGAAGCGTGCCGCGCAGGGAGCATTCAAGAATATAGAGGGAGTAGTGAAGAAAGGGAAGTTCCTGCTCCATGCTCACCTTTTTGACACTGTCTTCCTGCTATAAGATATGCTTCGGAGACTTGGATTCTACAAAGGCAAGATGAGCATGCAGTGAGAGTCATCTGACGCTCTATGTAGAAGGGCGAGTGTGATAAGACTCGGGATGTTGCAACCCTCGGGAGGTCATTGAATATAAGGACGACCGTCGGTAGGTTAAGTTGCTGCCTGCATGAAAGATCTGACCAAAGGGAATGCAATGCCTTGTAGGACGATCCAGTGGACCACTGCGACTCGCGATAGGGACAGAAGGTCAATAACCGGTGCTAGGTTCTTAATGGTCAACGCTGCAATAGGTGATTTGGGTAATTTCACTAGTACGCTCCATCTTTCTAGAAAATCACAATTGCGCTCAAACACTTGTTTAAATGAATTATTATAACAGTTAGGCCATCATAAATTCTGCGTATGGCTAGAACATGAAACGTTCATCGCGGTTTGCCATCATTCGAGCGCGCAGCGCAAAAACAAAACACTACTTGGGTGATCTTCCTAAAGGTGGGTTGTGAACATGCATGTCATATTCAATCGTGTTACTAGTTGTCCTTATCGGATGCGAAACGAACCCTTTCGAAACTCGTAAAGTGTAATAGATTCTCAGTCGTCAATTCATATTTCTTCACTTGAGCGTGATCGAATAGAGCGGTCAAACTAATTCACGAGTCAAATCATGCGAAGCTGGTCGCAGCCGTCGTGACTAAATCCGAAAACACAAAATTCCGTTCACGAGATCAGTAAATTGCAACAATTTTGAAACATTTTCATAAGCCCGTGGTGCTTTTGAATACTCACAGTTGTGCAACACATCAGTATAGTATCTTGCGAATGAATAAATTGGCCAATGAGCGAGGTACAGTGGAAAAGACATTTCGCCCAAATCCGTGGTAAGGCGACTGGTGAAGACTGGAAACTCCTAAACTTATTGCGTAGTTACTGACCAAAAAATTCAGTGCCTAGCAGCAATTGTTGCTGTCTCTGTAATGCTGAATTATGCTATCTGCTATAGATGGCATGAAATCGCTACGTCACCTCTCTATTAGCTGCTTTGTAAAATCTTAACAAGAAAAAGTTTGATGAAAAAAATTGGATATGGTAGACTGGCAGATCGGACCGAGACGAACGCAACTGAAATCCGTCCGCGGTGTTCATCAATTCACGTTCTCGTGGATATTTGGTAGTGAGAAGAATTTGGTAAGAGCGCCTCATATTTTTGTGAATACAAATGCAAAATGGATGGTATTGAACAACGGAACATGTTTCTGCAATATTGCAGTTGTGGCACATGTAGATAGATCTAAATCGAACTCGTCGGTGCGAGCTCCTATGAACAAGGCATCAGCGAGAGCGAGAATGGTTTTTCCAGCGTCATGGAGTAGCAATTATCAGAGGGAATCCTCCCCTTTCTTCTAGGTCGAAATATTCCCATATACTTGCTCCAGTTTGACTTTTGTCCATACCGATATTTTTCCAAATTGTACTTTGAAAGATGCTCCTTATCCTCATCTATAATGTGCAGTTGATAATGTCAAGAGCCACTCAGCGTCCAATAGCTGATGAGGATCATCTCTATTTATTTTGGATAAAAATAGCTGTAGTGAAAAAGAAGAAAAAGACTGAAATGCTGCGAGATCACAGATCCTTATCTATTCACATAACCGTTTCCGGTAGGTATGTTATTTTATGCACATCCACAAACATTTTCGGAGTTCCTCCATGAGTTTCTATACATCTTTTTCCGACTACATCTTCTTCGGTACAGTGTCGTTGGACTATAATTTGGAAATCGCGAAAACAGTACCTTACCTAACTCCGGTTTTTCTTCGACTTTCAGAGGCAATTGGAAAGCCTAGCATTTAGGTGAAATACCTCGTTTTTCTTACTGGCATATAGTAGCAATGTTGTCGCTACGGTTATGTAGAGCCGGAGATCGAAGCTTGTGAAGCGAAACCAGATCATAGGAGTGAGAAGTGGAAGAAATAAGACAGGATGTCGAAGAAACGAAAGACCATACCGCATCCATTTGCTTTTAAATGAGCGAGCTGCTGCAATAGTCGCAAACGTTTATAATCATACTGTAATCAGCAAAAACTTCTGACATTAGATATACTTAAAATTCACAAATTGACGTAACGAAACTCACAGCTCTCTGCAAAAATTTGATCTGAAATTAGTTATTGCTAGTACTCCTGCTTGAGCTGCTTCAAGAACCCATTGAACAAAAGACTATCAACTCGATGATACCTACCTGAGGTCGTCAAACCATCACTTATTGTCGAGTTCACTTCGCACGTTGGTGCAAGGCCTAATCAAGTGCATAACCTTCGTAGTCGCTATTTCACTCACCTATTGTTAATAAGGGCGGAGGTGGTGTGATGACAAGTGGGGCATTGTCTCACACACCACGGGTTGGAATCCCGAATCAATATGCACTTAGGCCAAGCCTTCCATACCTCCAGGGTCGTTAGTTGATACCAGGCTTGTCTGGGATGATAAAAGCACTGAATTGTACATCGGCTGGCCACCACAAGTGATTTTGTGGGCCATATGCGCATTTAATTCACATCGCGATTCTGAATGGAAGTCGAATGCGTGGGCGCATCCCTTGATCGACCCCCGAGGCTTTACCCTTTTTCCTTTCGCCAGTTGGGCTACGCACGCTAATGCATGCACCATATGCCCACTGCCGCTTACCTACGACTTGTTAGAGAACCAATATGAACAGTATTGGTTGACTGCCCATTCCATAGCTGTTTCCTCACCGCGCTGAAATGCTACCGCAAACATGAAATGAGGCATGTCTTTTTTCACAAAATATTCGACGGGTTTGAGGAATAACTCAACCTGAGGGACAGTGGAACTACTTAAAAACCTAGGAAATCATTTTCGTTTTTTTCAATCTTGAGAAGTGTTAGGTAGTGGTTTTCCCGGGCACCTACGTGTCAAGAGATCGATCCACAGCAAAAACTCAATGAATATAATGAATAATTCAATGAATGAATAAGTCAACGAATAAGTAATCAAATAAAAATAATAAATATACATATGATAAATTCCAAGTATGTATATAAAACTCAAGTTACATTCTCCTGAGCGGTCTTCAATGCCACTCCCGGAAGGAAAGGGAGGGGTTTCAAGCATAGAGCTGGGCTTGCCTTCACCAATGCTGGCTGAACTTCCTCGCTCCTGAATTTGCAGCAATAACTAAAAGAATGGCTCTAAAATTGCCAAAAAATACAAAGTTCAATTTAGTAGTTCTCTGAAGCCCGCTCAATGGTATACTGAAGCCCTGCAGAGCTTTCTATCTTATAATATTACCATGGCTTACAGCTAAACATGGCTCACCAAAACTCAGCATCAGATCTTAATCACAAGCTCGAAATCTAGCGCACCATCCATCGGAAAATATCTTTTGAATTACCTCTCAGGAACATATACCTTTTGGGGGAGATATGCTTCATTCTACTGCTTGCAGCTAAAATCGCTGCTTGGAATTTTACATTGTGGAAAAAAATCACCGTTTTGATTGCCTGCGTTTTATAGTGAAATATGACTCACTTGCGAAAAGTGCACCGCAACACTAATTCCAGCACACAACTGCCACAGTCTACAGTAGATCCAGTAAGGTGCAGTCAACTTTTTTGAGAGCAAAGATAAACTCAAGGAGCTTGCGGAAATCCCTGAATACAGCTGCCGCTAAATAGAATGCAGCACTAGTCATTGTGTTTGCACTATATGATGCATATTCAAATCTTTCATAAATCTGCAAACATATAGCATCCACCTGCAAAGAAAACAAAATCTCTGTCGGTAACTCTTCTCTGAATCCAAAACAGAATTGGAGCTATGATGTGCCATTGAATCAGGAGACAAGGCAACCATGTGTGTCCAAATGCGTCTTCAATTGACGGGAGCTGGAAGAAAAGAAGTCGTGGCTGAACCTTACTCACAAGACGATAAGCTTATTGTTTTTCTCATTCATTTTCTTACTCCTGCACTTTCTCCCTCATATAAACTAGTCTCTCAGAATTGTTGTTCAAATACCCAATGATTTGACCTTAATAGACGATTCCAACTGAAGTCGAAGGAGGTGTAGTGGCAAGCGGCGCACTATCTCGCACGCAAGGTCAAATGTTCGGAACCCGAATCGGTATCCGCCCAGGCTAACCAAGCCTTCCATCCCTCCGGGGTCGATTAGCTAGTACCAGACTCATCTGGGAAGATGAAAGCACTGACTCGTACATCGGCTGACCAGCGCAATTCATTGTACAGGCCACATACGCATTTATTACGCCACTACGACTCTGAATAAAGGTCGAGTGTGGGGCGCATCCCTCAGACAGGAGAAGGCCAAAAAATTTACCCTTTATTATTTTGTACGTAGCGGTTACTAGGACAAGGATTTGATCTTTCATATCGTCTACTTCGGCGCTTACAGGTATTGTAGGCCTTTCAATACATTCACGCCGATGACAGCAAGTATGGGCTGCCAACAGCAAGTGCTCCGGAGACCGTGGCAGCCCATATGGGCTGCCAGATAAAAATTGCCTGTCATTTTCTTATACCATAATCTTTTTGAATATTGTCGAAATCAATGAAATATTCAAAGGTTAGCCTACACCCGATTCCCGTCGGCAAGGGAAACGTTAGAAGGTAACGGCTTTATTCAAACAATTAACAACCGCAGTTTTTTCGTTGAAACATCGCTAGCAAACAAATTTTACACAATTACAGCACTTATATTAATTCTAGTAACACCTTTCCTAGCTTCTTCTCCTCCTGAGTTAGAACTATGTGTTGACAGCAGCCATGACAGCTTTCCCCCCCCCCCTTTGCAACGTGTTTATCGACCATTTCACTGTCCTCTTTTGAAAGCGGGTTGAACATTCTTTTCACTATAACTTCTCCACTACATCTTCCTTGGACGGCTAGATTTGGACTTCGTTTCACAGAAGCGCAGGTTTGACAATTAGCTTTGAATCTCTCCCTTAACAAACATGGTTGAGAAACAAATGTTCCTGGCGTACAATTTCTTTTTGACCAGTAATGGCGCAAGGTTGGCATCTTCACGAATTCCATATAAAAGTAGTAGTAGTACCGAAGAAATCAAAAAGTTCGCAGTAGTTAGTTTGAACAATTCCTACAATAGACGACTCCTGTTCAAATAGAAGTGGGAGGAAAGCTTCTTCACATCATCAGACCAGCTATTTTTACCAAGAACTCGTCCTTCTAGTGCTTCGTCATCCGATTCATCCACATCGTCATTGACAAGGAAGGCGCGGTCGTAATCCACTGCAGAATCTTCCAACTCCTCGTCGCTGTCGAGCAATAATGCTTTGAAAATTCGGAAAAGCAATTGCGAAACGCGCGCTTACCGCGAATGTGCTAGCAGCAGCACAAGGATGGCAGAGTGAGGAGAAATAGCATATCCAACGTATTCGCAGTGCGGACAGTCCTTTCCTCATATAAGATAAGTATTATGCAAGACAAAACAACTACTGGAATAATATGAACTTTTGGTTCCTTTCACATTCCTTTGTCGTTGTGGCAAGGATACGCAATACATCGCGATCTCAAGATCGCAACGTCGTTTTAAGGCCCTGCAGATAAGATTACCTTCTCGCGAGCGGATGTTTGAATGCAACAGAAAAGAATAAGAGTTTCTCAAAGAAAGAGCAGATGTATAAAAGAATCATTCAGGTCACACATACAGGACTAGAAAAGAGAAGTTTCGAAGAGTGAATATTGATCTTGGGAACAAACATAGCGTTTCGAAAAATAACAGAGCGTTACTCAAAAATTCATGGGTCATATCGCTGTCGGGATACGGCAACAAGCGTAAATTTGGAAGACCATTCTGCTGGCTTAACTTTGGGATGCAGAGTGGCTCGAAGAAGAAACAGAGCAAAACTAAGATAAGGCGCGTCTAGTTCACTCGCAGGTATAAAATAGAGCAACAGCAAATGAAGCAATAAGTCTCTGTAGAGTTCTAATTAGGAATGTGGCAGACCGTTGCAGCACGAACTCGAAAAGTTCTATATATCCGTGCTCGGCAAACTAACTCGAGTCGCAAACCCTTTCATGTTTGAAAAGTGATAGTCCTGAATCACTTTGTAACGGCTTCCACCAAGATTTTCCGCTGGTTCTTGTTTTCTACCTCTTATTATCTATGTCTATTCACCTTTTTACCTTGACATTACACGTAACTGCATGGTCAATGTCCAAATATTTAGACGTTATACAAAACTATACGAGGACTCTATTACTGCATTGCGACTGCACAGGTAGGCATTATATTGTTTCCTCGGGTAATCTAATTGTAAGAAGAAGTATTGGACCTTAAGTATGTGATGAAGTAGCGCAGAAAAAGCTCAAGACCTACTAGTTTTTCTTCCTCTTTCCCTTAAATACCTCTACCCTGAACGACTAAGGGTACAAGGCCTTGCAAGCAAGAACTTTTTTCCCTACTACATAAATTGCAAAGCAAATTTTAATTGCGTAATGCGTCGTCGAAGACCTTTTGCGAAATAAGACTTAGCGATGCTTATATGGCGACTAAATCACTGAAGGTTAACTTTACCAGCAACTGGCGGTCAAAGAAATCCATTTCAGCTTGGAAATATTGACATAACATAGTTTTCTAGCTATGAACTGGCGTGGGTAGCTGAGTTGAACAGAAACTGCATCTTGATTGAATGAGCATCGAATCAGAAATCAAGGTCATGCCCCACTGCCTCACGATAAAAGTGCTCTCCAGGATTTTTCCCAGAGGATCAACCAGTGACACCAAATCATGTCAGAAGGCACGTTGTCGGGTCGGAAAGTGGCGTAGGTAGAGCGTAAAAAGGCCCCAAAATCGGCTTAGTCGACGCAAACACTCGAAGCGGACGATTTTTCGCCGTGCTGTAGAGAAGATACATCATTTACAGCAGGACATATGTACCTGTGGCCGCAGGCAGCCTACTGTAGCCGCCTGTACGCAGTGGCTCACACTTTGAGACAGCTCGTCCAAATATCCCTTGCAAGTCACATTCTCGCCGTCCGACCCCTAATCTAACTACTTTTTTAAGATCTCTTTTTTTTGGGAACACCTATGAATAACACTCTTCTGCTTTCCACGGTGTAACACGTTTAGAATCAGTTACCTACATCATGGTTCAAGCACGCATTCATTGCACGATTTCCGCTATCTCATGCGTTTTCTTTTCAAAATGATCTGCTTTGAAAATCGTTTTTCGCTGTGATGACGCTGTTGATTACATGCCGGTCGACAAGCTATTGCACTAGTTTATTACTATACACGCCGGTCGACAACCTGTTGCACTAGTTTATTACTATATTACTATCGATTTTAGCGCCAACCAGCTCACTTCAAATTGAGCTTATAATCTCTCTATATCCCTCTTTATATGAAGCAGTAACTTGGTTTGTCGGCTTGTCGGTATGTCGGTATGTCGGTATGTCGGTCTATCCGTCCGGGTTACTTTTTGATTATGATAAAGGTAGTGATATGGAAAACTTATCCTTCTTATATATAAAACAGTCACTTTGTGTATAGGTTGATGGAGTAAAGTGAGCACTGCGGACTGAAGTGAGTAATATGTAGTGAAGTGGGTATTTCAAACTGTGATTCCTACTGTACTGTACTGGCAGCACTTCGACACTGTTACTTCGATCGATAGTGGCATGGTACTATTTTGTCTACGCAGTATTTGGAATTTGGCTGCCACATTCATCTTCCTTCTTCATTGACTACCCTGCTCCTACCAGTCTAACAAACCGCAATGAAATTCCCTTCTACCGTACAGCGAAGTGGAACCGATCGGCTGACCCGTCGCTTTCTTTTGAATTTATTTAGCGCATGAGCGTAAACAACACAACATATTAGTTACATTGGTTGTGTTTTCGCTGAACTCTCCTTCATCAATATTGCTCCTTCCCTTCCAGCGTTTTAGAAAAGAGAAATATCATCTGCTCCGCATCAACACCGCTGATAGTCAAGCTCCTTTCCTTGTTAGCTTTACTGGCACAGCGTCTTCTCTCTAGCTGACCAACCTGTTTGGTCAACCGAAAATTTCGAATGGTACTTATCACTGTTCTTAACTGTTGATAACACCACTATCAAAGCCCAAGACCCATCCTGCTGATTTCCACATTTTATTTATTTATTTATTTATTAAAGACGTTGCATAAGGCAAAGGTGGGAAAATTTCTATCGCTAACAACACAACGTAACCTAATTATACGACAAAAGCTTTTTCTTAGCTAGGAGTTTGAAAAGTGCAAACGTGTTATTGGTGAGTGCCACATCTGATCTTAGAGATATAAAAGTAGAGCCGGCCCGGCAAGTAAAGCTGTAACGTCTAATATTTGTTTTCGGCGTTGCATATGAAATTTTCACTTGTCCACCTCTGGTTCTAGATTCCAACTTAGCATAGAATTTGGATGCGTCGATTCTAGCAATACCAGTCAGCAACTTGAATACCATACATACATCAAAAACCTTCCTGCGACACCATANTTGATTCAAGAGCTCAAAAACTCTAATACCATCTACCCGAGGGAAGTCAACCATAGGGGTATCAACCATGGGAGTAAACACAGGCAATGAATCATCGCTATTAGAGAACACATGACAAAACTTATCTGCTAAAAGATTGGCTTTATCCACATTTGAAACTGCCACTTTCCCGTTATACTTCAAACAAGGGATTTTGCATACAGACCCAAGCTTCCTGTTCAATAACTTATAGAATCCTTTTTTATTCTTACTGTTAAGAACCTTCTTCTCACAATGGATATTGTATTTCTTTAGACGACAATCAAACTTCCGTGAATATAAGTGAAATCTATTCCAATCTCGATTATCCTGAGAAGCTTTGGCAGCATAGAATAAACAACTTCGATGACGAATCATATTTTGTAGATATGATGGGGGATGAGCACTGAATCTATAAACCCGCTTAAGAGGAACATATAATTCAATAGCATGCTGCAAAATACTGAGGAACATTTCATATTTATCACTAACAGAACTAGTATTCTCAAAGGAATCTCTCTTTAATTGCCAGTCAGATAAGCCATCATCGGGGCATGTCTTTGAGATGAATTTAACGTCTTGATTTGGTTTGAGAGGTTTGAGAGGTTTTTACAAAAAAGCCTATGTGATATGCTACGACGACATAATCTATTCGAGCGCTGTTTCAGTTTCATACTCTCTCTCTCTCAGCTAAACAGCGGATATAAACTTCGAGAAAGGGAAAAAATTCCTCCAATTCAACATTTCTCGGGATAGGGTGTTTGACACAAGAAGGAGGAGAGCCCGGCGTTAGCTGGGCGATCCGACTGGTATTATATAAAGCGGTAACTTTGCGTGTCTGTTTGTATGCCCGTTTGTGCATCCTTCCGAAAGTCACGTCAGGCACGATGAAGAGTGTGAATGTCCCGTGAGCGTGGTGAGGAAACAGCTATGAAATGGGAAGTCAACCGTTACTGTTTACATGGAACCAATATAAATATATTTTAATATACGTATATGTTTATACAAGCCGTATTGGGCATGATATGGTGCACGCGCTAGCCCGACTGTTCAGTACATATTTTAGCAGTTGTCTTTCGTCAGCCGTCTTCCGATTTTACTGCGTCTTTATTTTTACGTTTGTTTACATGTTAACCTCTTAGCTGAATGCGCACAAGAAGGGGTCTTTGTCATATCCTTGTTCCCTGGTCTCTACCCGGCTTGCAGCTTGCACTGCTTCCTAGCTTCCCCAGAAAATATTAGGAATCTTTCACACTTTTTCTGGATAATGTTTCCTGTCATGTATGGAGTTTACCACAAGTTTTGATCTCAGGCAGCCAACCTCGCTATTAGTGTCGCAATGTCCCCTACACAAAAACCGGATCCGGTCTACCTAAGCCCAAAGTAAACCTTTGACGACAGTAGCACCCATCGTTGGGTGCCTGTATGAATGGAGCATGAATAATGGTACCCAATATTGGACACCGAAATTTTTCCTTCGTTTGCGCAATTAAAATTGATTCAACATTTGCAAACTTATTAACAAACTCATAGTATTCAGATTCAGTATGTTCCATATAAATATTCTATAAAAACTTTTTCATTATAAACATATATATATATGTATATATATAATATATATAATATATATATTATATATATATATAATATCCTACTTTATATAATTCGCTAAGTGTGTCTGTTGGTGTGTCGGCGTGTGCGTGACGGTGTGTGTTTGACCGGAAATTCTGTTCTGTCCCTTCTGTTCCCGTGGACCTAGAGTGTTCAAAGTTGGTAGGAGTACGGAGAACAGAAAGGGAATACTCATGGCAGGTGGCAGGAACGGACTCCGTCCACAGGGGACGGGGCGTGCGCGATAGAAATTTTGGGCCGCAAACGCATAACTCCTGTTCCATGGGCCCCAGAGCGTTGAAAATTGGTAGGAGTACAGGAAACAGGATGGGAACTCTTACGGCAGGTAGTAGGACCGGACTCCGCCTACAGGGGTTGGGGCGTGTGCGATAGAAGTTTCGGGTCGCAAATTCATAACTCCTGTTCCAGTGGACAGAAAGCGTTCAAAATCGGTAGGAGTGCAGGGGGTGGCATGGGAACACTTACGGCAGGTGGCAAATTCGAACTCCGCCCACATTGGTCGGGGCGTGCGCGTTAGAAGTTTTAGGTTGCAAACTCATAACTCATAATAATAACATAACAAGCGAGCAAGCGTTGCAATCCCCTTCGTGTCAACATGAAACCTTCTCAATGACGGCAAAGTAGGATGTGTCGTGGTCGTAGGTACTCTTTGACAGGAACTGATAACAACTGATAAGAACTGATAAGGGGCCTTAGAGAGCAAAAAGGTATTCATGATCAAATTCTGACTCTTTAAAATGTTTCATTCAATGAGACGGGGAAATGCAGTAATAGCGACCGATCAAAGACATTTCCCCATAACGAAATGAGAATAATGTTCATTTCTTGCTATTAAACTACGACCATTACGCAGTGAGCTTTATGACACAATTAAGTACCACGATTCATTTTTGTTCTGTGGCATATCATTTGTGACTAAACTCATCTGACCGCTAATGTTTTGGGATTCCCAATTAATGAAAATCCGTGGGAAAAATGTTCTATTGATAACGACATCTGTGATAGGCGTTATTATCCATTTCTGGGCACCATGCAAATGAGAAACCGAAGTGTTATTTACGCATAGCGAATTTTTAAAAAGAAGGAGCAGCGCCCGGCGAAGCCGGGCGACACCATAAGAAGGAGGGGAGTCCAGCGTTAGCCGGGCGGCCCGACTGGTATATATATATATATATATATATATATATATATATATATATATATATATATATATATATATATATATATATATATATATATATATATATATATATATATATATATATATATATATATATATATAGTCGATGGATTATTATATTACAGGGTAAACCTAGGTGCAAGATTTGTGTACGGCTTGGAAACACTGCTGTTGTTAGTAGCCCTGATTTGCGATCATGTGTCCTCCTAGCCAATCTCAACATGGTATTACCTAATAAATTTTTAAAATTTGATCCTACATTGCTTCCAAATCCGAACACCTCTCCAAGTCACTTGTATATAGTGAATAAAATACGATCTTGATAATTATTATACAGCGGTAATGCTACATATTGTGAGCCAGTGAAATAACTTTCTCCTAAAAAATGACATTCACCGGTGGCTGCCAGTTGTGCATGAAAGAAACGGGCACAATCCTATGGACGCACCTTGTCTGGATGAAAATTATCGACTGAAGGATAACTACTTCTGGGCACGCCCCGCTCTCTGTGAAATTAGGGCATGTCGGACGTCCGCTGTCGGACACATGCAAGAGCACACACAGCCATACAGTTCTAGAAGTAGAAACGTTTCTTCTTACCGTGTTTGAGAAGTTGTCATCAGAGCACGAGAGCTTTATATTTGAAATCAGAAGCATTGCAATTCTTGCTTTTTCTAGATTCGTCTGCTGGTAACTGATTGGCAATAACAGATAGCAGAAAACAAGTATAAGGAATACTGCCAGGTAATATAACTGTAGAAGCCATCTCGTCCTGGAAGAACAAACCACATAATTCTTTTCTTAAACTTCTGTACTTCCTACCATAACAATGACACTCTACCACAATTTGGAGATTTTTATCGTATGAGGTTAGTTTTTATGCTAGCTCTCTTTATTAGTTCCAGACAATCGTTCTACCCTCTTCTGCCTCTCCATCACACCAGAATGCCGCTGAATCAAAGCACAGTTCCCATCTTTACTATTTCACATATGACTATTATAACATAAGCATGAATTTGCTAAGATTCGCGCATTATTTTCGTTCGGATTACCAGTTCTTTTCATCACCCTAAAAACATCTTCATCGTCAATACATGTGACTGGTGAGATTTCAGTTTGAATACAGGGTGTTACCCCTGAGAGTTCTCAAGCCTGAACGCGGTCCAAATCCTGAATCGATTCTCGCTTAAGCCGAGCAAACCTTCCGTCCCTCCATCGGTGCACTGGTACCAGATTCGTCTGGGAGGATAGAAGCACCGACTTGCATCTCGGCTGATAACCGCAAGGCATTTTATAGGTCACCGACGCATTTTTTCCTTGTTAAGATATTTTCCAATTGGCTGTGATCTGGGCCGGGTCAAATACAGCACGCAACTTGATGTGTTACATTAACCATTTTGGGACCGCGCCTTCTAAGTGTGTCTGGCGTGTTGGACCGAGCGCACATTTCACGGACTGCTGGTGTGGCACGCTGGCGCGCCACACGGTATCAGGAGCAATCTAACTTTCTTGCGTGCATCCACAAAAGTCAAGAAGAAGAATAGGGTGAGAATGGGTAATTCATGCACAAATGTATGTTCTAGCTTATGATATCTACTGAGTTCTGTGATGTCCTACAGGTAAAAATTTCCTTCCAAATCATTGATAAACCTTAGTGGCGTGTGAGATGCGGTCCCCAGCAAATTACGAATGTATTCTGTCGACATACGGAGAATAGAATTCCTCCTTCAATCTTCAACGGATTGGTTAGAAGCAGGTAGCATTGTTGTGATGATTTTTCAAATCGCTTGGAACAGCCGAAAGACTCCAGAAAAGAACGGATTAAGTCGCTTCTATGGTATAAATGACTCAATATCAATACCTCTCGAAAGAACGAGGAGAGTTCAAATGTCTGTGGCAGAACAGCGGCGGTTTCCCATGATCGAGATTGAAGGATTGAAGAAAAATTATCTTCGAAAGGAAAAAAGTGAAACAAGTGTCGCGTATTCCTTATAGTTGAGGGGTACAAAAATAACGAAAGGAAGCATCCTGATCTATGTTGGTTGATTAGTCTCCAAACGCGCATCGCACTACGGAATGATATAGGAAGTTTCCTTTCATTCTTCACGCTAATTGGTTGTCATGAAGTAGTATAGGTTTTTTGCGACTCTGTAGAGTATTTATTTCAAAGCATTCTCGGCACCCCTCCCTCTTCGAAAGGACCTACATACTGGAAAAGAAACAGTCGGAAAGAGAAAGCTCAAAGCAGCAAGTGCCACGAATACTTTTCTTTTGACTAGTTTGGTTTTACATGGTTGGAGTGGGAGGTAGGAAGGAAGGTTTAGATCAATCTACATCATCAGAAGAAGTATGTGTAACGAAGGTAACGCTCGACCTTGCAGGTTTTAGAAATAATCTTACACATCTTTTGTTTTCTCCCGTCTCCACAGTTGGAAGCAACTGTGCCTCAGAGTTGCCCAGAAGGCCATTAACACAGCTGTCACTTGAAAGCGTCAAAAAATCCAAAAGTAATCCAAAAACAAGAAGACTACTACCGTGGCTTTCCGAAGAGTTTTCGTTGTGACTGGCAGACATCATAATCTCTTCCGTATAATAATTAGTGAGTTGTGCAGTCTGAAGTATGGAGGGGACAAGTTATTTCCGCGTCTCTAGGTTTGTTTTATGTCCTGTGCGGGAATTCGTCGTTACAATGAGATT
The DNA here is from genome assembly GCA_900617895.1 of Haemonchus placei. NCBI lineage: Eukaryota > Metazoa > Nematoda > Chromadorea > Rhabditida > Trichostrongylidae > Haemonchus > Haemonchus placei. The sequence goes on along the minus strand of UZAF01018296.1, from coordinate 783 downwards.
TCTATAAAGGCTAGTACTGCGTTATCAGTAGAGTATCCCATATCAGTTGCACTCATATATCACAGAAAGGAGATGAGCTTGGCTGAACCCGGTCTTCACTCCCTTTTGAGACAAAAATCGAATACCGGCCGGCCAGAGCACCTCGCACATTATTATTATACCAGTTGGGCTATGCACACTAACGCGTGCACAATGCCATGCCCACTACCGCTTACCTACGACTTGTTAGAGGACCAGTATAAGCAGTATCGGTTGACTTCCCTCTTCATAACAGTTTGCCCATCAGGTGATATTCCCCAATTCGAACGATCTTACGCCGCTTTGTGGGTATTGATCTTTTGACACTAATAGGTGATCGTGGGATCGTTTCTATTCTAACTCACTCTAGTTCCTAGGGGTTTTGTTGCCTGCGTCGTGGAGGACAAGTAGTCTGTGACGTCATAAGTAGGCTGGATATTAATCAACGGACCAATATAATGAGCATCGGTTGATATTCCATTTCATAACTGTTTTCTCACCATTCCATAACTGTTTTCTCTTGCGATCTTCACGCTTTTCATCGTGCCTATGTGACTTTCGGGAGACACAGAAATGGGCATACAAACAGACACACAAAGTTAGCGCTTTATGCATAGAGAGGATATATATATATATTTGGTTCATGTGTGTATATATATGTCTCTGTGTAGTTGTGTGCATATGTCTTGTGTGCGTGGTATTGGATTCGTATGTATGTACAGTACTCGCCGCAAGAACTCAAAAATTTGCGATAATACCGCGAGT
>UZAF01018295.1:0-34677 GCA_900617895.1 Haemonchus placei | reverse complement strand
TTTAGGTAATTTTCAAAGTAAAGGTAACAATTTTCTGTTGGCTAGAAAGCATCTCTTAGAATAAGTAAGGATGACTACCCCTCTTTTTCTGCGCTCTAGCCTTCAGTGATCCACAAGAGCTCTGGCCCCCTCTAACTACATCTTCACTCCCCCTCCTCCCCTTTCCTATGATTACTACAACTTGCACAGCTTTCTGGGTTGTATAACTTGTGTTGCATATTTTTTTGTTTCCTTATACTGTATTTCCCATAACTGGAATGTGACTTAGTTTCTAACTCATAAGCCGACATTACTACATCTGAGTCTGATCTGGCAGAGAGGTCAGCAGCCAACTAATTAAGCGAGGCCTCCCCAGAGGCGAGTGAGTGGAGCTGCGAGGAAGGTGCGAACAAAGTAGAATTGGAGACAAATTGACTCACCCCTCAAGAGTGCAACCTCTAGTATGAACGCCAAAACCATTTATGTGTATGCTTTTACTGCATTGTAATTAAGCAGAACTGAAATGGACAGATATTACTGAGAAAACCCGACGTCACAAGAACGCAGAAGCAGCAATCAGTACGAAAACAACTGTGAATGGGTTTAATTGACACTCTCCCGTAGCTAATAACCATTTGGTCAATGATTTCAGGAGCTGAGAAAAAATTGTCAGATTCAATGCGCTAATTTATAAATGAAAGATAGTCATTCAAATACGCTCGGCTTAAACAAAAAAGATGTACTGAGAGAGACTTTCACATATCGGTTTCCTATAATTGAAGTGTACTGAACAGGTTACTTCTCGAGTGCACAATACCATACTGTACATTAGAACTGCGGGTTAGACCCACCAACTCAGTGAAAAGGAATTCAAGAAATCGGAATAACATGAAAAGTGAATATCGAAATTTGCGAAAGTGTTATGTACGATGAGGCTACTCGAATACTTTTTTTCAGTAAGGAACGTTTGACCAATACTAGATTGATGCATAAGTTTTTCCCTCGAAATTTTTTGTAAATATCTCGATAGCGAACTAAACTGAAGATTAGAGGTATGCACCACCACCATCCACTACTCGATGCCAACGCTCTGGCAGCTTGTCTATTCCTTCCACCCAAAAGGGCGGGGGCTGGGACTTGAAGAAGTCGTCGAGTGCCTTCCTGACATAATCTTATGTTTCAAAATTTTTTACGTCCAGAGAGCGCTGCAGGTGATTGAACAGCCAGTAGTCGGAAAGAGCGAGGTCAGGGCTGTGTGGGAGCTAGGCGACAATCGGCCATCCGTACTTCTCCAGCTCGGCCTGGCTTGGGTCGTCTTTGCGGTGCGAGGTCGGGCGTTGTCGTGGTGAAAGTAGATCTCCACATTCGATCTACGAATACGGTCGACGTGAACTTTCAATTTCCTCAGCTTTGTAACGTATGTGAAACCGTCAGTTGCCTGCCCTTATCCAGCAGCTGCCAGTGCTCGAGGCCTCTTCTAGACCACCAACAGGACAAGAAAACCTTCTTGGAGTGAAAGTCGGTCTTTGGGATGGCTTTGGTTGTTCTCCTTTGCCGACCAACTGCTGCTTCCTCACAGGGTTATAGTGAAGAACCCACTTCTCATCTCCAGTGATCATCGGGTTGAGAAAAAGGTTTCTTCTTTGGAAAATGAGGAGAGAAGTGCAGGTGGTCACCCTACTCGAGCGGTCATAAGCGGGCAGTTCATATGGGAACTATCGACCAAGCGTTGCTACCTTGCGGAGCTTATCCAGTCCACGTACAATCGTGATTGATCATGGCCGAGCATGGTCGTCATTTCCTTGGTGGTGAGGTACGGGTCCCCCTCCACGTGGAACGTAATACTTCCAAATCCAACTCCATCGGCCAACGCGACCTTGCAGCATATTCGAGAGAAATGTCTCCTTTCTTTAACTTGGCGAACCAAGACTGCGGTAAGAGTTGACGTCCTCGTCGTGTGTTTCCGCTAGCTTGGTACGGGCTTCCTTTACATTCCAGCCAGAATCGTGAAGCAAAACCAGACTGTGGGGCAGGTACATTTTGACAGAGTGGTAATTGTGCGGCATTTCGGCCTTCAAATGCAGGGTGGGCGAGGGGTAGCTAACGTGGTGAAAGAATATCATGCACAGGTCAAGCACACGTTATGACGAAATACCAACATCCATGCAAACGAAATACGGAAGGATCAAACATAGGGGAAATTTTATGCACCAACTAAATTTAAAAAGAAAGATTTGAAAAGAGACAAGTGAAAGCAAAGAACTCATAGTAATCACCCTTGAAGCACGTAGCTCTATAAAGAGAGACGACGATTGCCTAATTTCTTTCTTTCTTTCTTCTTCTTTGGTGATTCTCCCACTTGGAAGCGAGGTCCGCTTTAATGTATTAATGCCATTGTTCCCAACTAATATTTGTTAAGGCCAACAACTTTGAAGCCTGCATGCTATGCACGAAGANGAAGATGTTTTTCAAGCACGTCGAGGCTGAGGCCAATCTCACGGACGCTGTATTTGTCGCATGTGAGAACAGCCTTAGCCTCGACGTGCAGGCCACGCCATCAAAAGCGAGCCGCATTTTGACGAAATAGTGCTTCTTTTAAGCGCTCTCTTATTGCACTGCTGCGAATATGTTCCAAACGCACTACCTCAGCCGTCTATCGCTGCATTTCCGTTTGAATGAACCCAAAGTGCGCTTTACCTTCTCTGTATAACGCTTTAACTTTAAGTACCCGCACCGTCGAAAACTTTCTTCAAGAATGAAGAAGCGAGGTGCACTGCTTGCGTTTTCCACAATGTTTTTTCTGGCAGGAGACGATCGGTACGTATTGAATTGGTTGTACTGCAACTTGAGGCGAAGCTACACAAGTTGGACTAGGTTTTTTGCGAAAATCAGACTGAAGGACTTTGTTGTTTGATTGAAGGACTGAAGAACCACACTGCCGAATTCCGGCACCGTGATTTCCACACGTCAGCACCGAAGTCACCTGGATCGCACGCCTTCTGGGACCTCAGATTTGCATCCGTCTCCCTCATTTTTATCTTCTGTGCGAGACCGTGCACTAGCAGGGCACAAGGTAGAGGCATGCGGGCCAAATTCAACTGTTTAGATACTTTGGAGGAAGTCCTGTCATCGTTTTACTGCTATGTTGAGCTTTACTAGAAAGTAAGCAACTTCGTCGCTAATATCGAAAAATCTGCCATATCGCTGGTCTGAATTTGGCAGACGATAAAAACTTGAACCACCTTGGTTTCGAGTTTTTCCCCTCGAAATTCTTTTCAGGCTTTTCCCTAACACTGTCCGCACACAGCCATTCTTGCTTGTCAACTTTTTTTCCAGTACAGGCTTTGTCTCACCTAGCTCGAAACGAGCAACCGAGGATATTCCTTCAGCAGCACCTTTACAGGTTAACTCGACAAATGTAGCTGGATTCAATTTATAATCGCATGGTTCTAGTAGACCGACTCTTTGAACATGTTTTTATTTCGATAGGGCAACTCTGAACGTACAAATCAGTGGTCGATGTTGCGTGGCGACTGCACCATGGGAATCTGTCAGAAGTTCTCCGTTGCGGTGTCTGACAGGACAGTCTACTTGTTTTAGCTTTTTTAGAAGAAAGTGATTAAATGGGAGTCACGTTTAAGAAACTTCGTGTTCACAATGGTCAAATCGAACTTGGCTGGTGATCCTGGGACCGCTGATAAGGATACTTATGAAGCCGCGACCTTGACTTGCAGCAGGACCACCTGATCTCTTCCACCAAGCAAATATCTAGACGTCTAGGCTTCAGCACATCTTCTAGCTCGTGGGAGCATCCTGTCAATTTGCCAACATTGGAAGTTGCAACACAAGTCTCCCATACTTTGCAGAACTTTGGAATAGCACAGATACCACTCGATAAGGTCCATGCATCGCGAACCTTCGCATACTTTCCACACTGGCCAGGCTTTGCGAGACAGCATCGGCCCATGCAGGCGCCGTAGCATAAACTCGTAATACATTAGACGTTTTTAACAAATAAAAGAGGTAGAAGTAATAGTAGGTCGTCTGTCACCTGCATTCGAGAGCCCGCGTTCATTCGACTCTTCTGAACGAGCAGTTTCATGCCACCGCGTGGAGGCACGGACAGCATCACTTAATTTTGAACAATAACAGAAGAAATATTGTTTCATCCACCAGAAACGTACTACATATGAATCTGCCTTTTCTTTGTAAAATACAAATGAGCGCTGCTTCAAGCTGTCCAAATTGTTCTGTTTCAAGCTGCACTGAAGCATACGATAAGTTGGTACTCACCTACTGTGATCAAAGAAAAAATGAAGCCAAAATGCAACGATTATTATTGGTGTCAAAATTGCCTGTTATTATAAAAACACTGATATGTACATCAGCTGGCCACCGCAATCCATGGTATGGGCCAATACGCCACTATGATTCCGAATGGAAGCCGGAAGCGGGGGCGTATCCCTCAAACAGGATCGATCAAAGTCCAAGGACTTTATCCTTCTGAGCTTATCTCACTGGTTTTCTTCGATTTTCACTGAATCCGCAACTTTTACCCATTTCACTAATTCCAAGCAAGCCACTCGGAGCACATTTCGCAACCCATTCCATAAATTCTATGGAACTCATTTGAACATCTACAGCACACGAAACAAGCGCTTTTTGGAGCATTAGGAGCCAGACATTTTAAGGAAGAAAAATCTTCCTTCGTTCTGCTACCGAATGCTGGTTCGATTTTCCCGATATTTTCCCATTCCTGAGATGCCGNTTTTTTTTTTTTTTTGAGGGAATTCCAGAAATTCTAGTTTACTGATTTAAAACGTTGTTCTTTCGGAGTTTTCTGGAACTAAATTTAGAGAACCCTAATCTGAAATATCAATGGTCGGTACTTGCAAAAAATTGATCTAATACCTGTAATTTTCGGTCTGATGAGAACCTGTCACTTATCTCATCCACTTTTTGCTGCAGAATGATTGCAGCTAATCGTTTGAAAGCAATCTGCAAAATAGATTCAAATGGAAGACATAACTGAGTAAAGAAGAAAGCCGTACCTGCAAATTGAGATGTTGGAAACGTTCGTCCATACAATGTACGACTATGCCTGTTTCCTTATGTGTTAGGCGTACTGCAGTTGATCGCTTGTTGACGTTCTGCCCTCCAGGACCCGAAGCTCGCATTGTCTCTATTTTCACCGAGTCAGTTGGTACCACTACCGAGACCTGTACGGAAAGCTAATTATCGACACAGTACCACGTAGGAGTAACAGAGTCAAAGGGAGGATGTGCATCTGTTTGGAAACCGGTGTTCAATCAAGTAGGCTCTATCGGTGTCAACGATAGCAGCTGGGCACCGAATGGCTCTTTTACTTCAATGAGTGTGGACTAGACGCCGTTCATGTTAAAAGTGTGCTGTTTAGTCTGCTTTGACGACTGATCGGTTTTCAAAAAGTTTGGCACTGTCATGGACCTCAGTTGAGCAAAAACTTGAGATCGCACGCTAGTAGGTCGAGCAAACGCGATGGTTCAATCCAGGTTTCGATCTTTTCATCGAAAAACTGCCGCAGGATTCGAGCTGCTTGGGGCTTGGCATGGTCATAAGCGGAGATGGCGTCCTCGTAAATATGTACTGCCACCCTTTGTTGATACTATCTTCGAGAGGCTGGTGATACAGCTCAGCAGTGACGGTCTCTTTATATAACAGGTACGTTAAATCTTCACGCTCTTACGTTCTACAGCCGTTCTACAGTCGTACAGCGCTGAAACTGCAATTTGACGACTTTTTACAGTCTGCCTTCCCATGAACACCTTTTATACTATGCAATTTTCCTTTTTCGCAGGTCCACGTATTGCCCCGCAGCCGGTTTTTCGAAAAATCTTATAGGGAAAGGAACAAATGCTGAGAGAATTTTAAACCAAAGAACACTACAGATTCAACTAAAACTAGAAACTATGGATCAATCAGCAAAGCGATTTTTGATTTCACGACAATTTGCCTCAAAGGTTCCGCTCTTCTACCCAAAAGAGCGGGACTCATAAAATAAACCATCTGAATTCTCGATGTATCTGATACGGTTCAATGTTTTGACCACGAATGGCAAACTCTCCTGAGAGGATGCACGGTCAACATACCTCTTCTGGCTCGGGAAGAACTGCAATGCTCGCAGTGCTTGTATGCATTCGCGACTTGTCTGTCAAAGGAATCCGTTGCACTCGATGAACGCCAGCTTCAAATCTATAACAAACGTCGATGTCAAGGGCTACCTCCAAAATCCTTCCGGTTGGAAACCACCTATACCTCAAGGAAGCGTACGTATTATCACCCTCTACTGCGAAAATGGCGGAGCGCACTCCGTCGAGATCGGATTTCTGAAGTTGAAGCGGAGTCCACTTCCACCCTCGCCATTCCGCATATTTGGCATACATATCAACGAGTTCTCCAGTGAACAGCATCGCTTCTTGGCCGCCTGCACCACTGAAACGCTTCTTTCAGTACTTCAAAACTAATAATAGTTTCAACATGGGAAACAATAAAAAAAGAGTAAGGAATAAAGCTTAAGATATGGCAGCACGAAGCACTTTGGTCGCCTTCACTGAAACTCTTATCACTGCTCATTTCATACATGTAGAACACTAGAGATTGATTGATAAGTGCGGTGTTTTTGTTGTCTTCGCGAGCCTGAGTTTCATTCTATCTAATGATTATTCTTGCAGCAAAACAGAGCATGCTGTAGTGCATGTGTGCCTTTTGAATAATAAGCGACATGATCTAAAACCACTGAATCCCAGAGAAAAAATATCTCAGCACGAAAAAACGACATTACTCATGCAACGAGCTGACAGATACTCAGCGAGAGGTAAAAGAAGGCAAACCTAGTAAATTCAACTTGACATTTGCGTAGTACGTCAATCTCGGTCACAGGAACAATACTGTCCACCAGATCTTGCTCTGCAGAAGCTAATGATGCTTCTGTTGTCAGACGCTCTTCTTCAGCCATAGCGCGTAACTCAGCATCCGAAGATTCTGAACGGACATCCTTGAGGGCGAGATTATGAGTTCGAATAAAGTGAACCGACCAGCTGCGAGAGCACGAATCTGTTCTACTTCACTCCGTTTCTGTTCAGCGAATTGAGCAGCTCGACGAATGCCGTCCCAATAGGCTGCATGTCGTTCCCCGTCCACGGCAGCCCCAGACCGGTGAGCCGCCAACCGTTTATTCACAGCATCAAGGAACGTCGTCGCTTTTTCTCCGTTCAAAAGAGTACGAACGGTCGAAAACACGGAACGTGATAGCCGCATGGTCTAAAACGAAAGCGTGGCCAACCACGTGAAAATCGGCAAATAGAAAACATGCAAAACTCCTGGGCATCCGTGACCTTGTCGCAACGGCTCTGTTGGATAGTTCGCGATTCTAGGCTGTATAACTTCTGGGTCAAAACACTATGCTTTCAGCAGCGTTGGGCATCGCAGCTACCACCTCTGATGCTCCTTGCATACGCTTCTCTCTTATGCAATCTTCCGGAAGATGTTAATGATGAATTTCTATGAGGTCGTTACTGTACCAACGAATAACTTGGAAAATTGAAGAGTTTTTCATGAGACAGTACGCTAGTGATATTCTTATTGTATGACATCCTGTCTTGGGCCACTTTGCACAGGTTTCTCCGCCCCCAATCGCACTCTTGTACTCTGAGTTTCCCCCAAAGATGAATGAATTACCTATATTAAGCAGAAGCATCAAAGTCTGAATGTGTTAAATCTAATGGAATTTCTGCATTATCGTGCATACTTCTATGTTTTCGCTATGTGCTGACGTATACGAAGACAGAAAATGAGGCTGTAATTAAGATTTCTATTGTTAAAATATTGCTCATATCAAACATCGAACTTTTTGCACATGGTATATGTAGTTTTCTGACGATTGGTCAATTTTTCCGTTTACTCCTATGTAATGACGCTAGACGGGTACCAAAAACGAGCACGTACAAGTGCTTTCAAGGTATTTTGTAGTACTAACCTCGAAATACTGCTCTTCGGATTCGAAAATCAAGTCTCCCCTTATCGATTTGAAATCTACTACAGAAATACTTGTGGTTTTCCGACTCTGATGGTTTCCATCGATAAAAATTATTATCTGACCTAACCGACTTTCTGGAGTGATTCCACATTAAAATTTGGGTCCGGGAACTTCTCCCCTAACACGGCGTCGCTCACGCCGCACCCGCTGCCTATCGCAGGATTGCGATGGAAGTTTGGAGCGCGCAATTTGTGAGGTAGGGAGTCCTTTAATTATTTGAATTGGCTGGCCGCTGTTTTCAATTCCAATGCAGTCTCGATCGTCGTTTACATAGGAGGAGTCATTTTAATTAATCAAGTCTAATAAACATGAAAACTAAAAAGGAACAGAAGAAAAAACGATAAAATCCAATAAAAAAGCTAGGCAAACAACGNAAAATATCGCGTCCTATCGATTTGGGGAGGCGGGGTGAGCACGGTAATTGCAGTGACATTTGCCGCATGCCGCAAGGGAGAATGCCGCGATAGGGGAGAAGTTCCGTTACCCTTAAAATTGAGACACAGAGCACAGGAATCCAATATAGTTGAATTAGCACATAGGCAACGGGAATTTTTTCAAAATTTCCTACGGAGGGGATAATTGACTTCTATTTATGAATGGTTACCCACGGATCTCCTTCAACCTCCGGAGTACTACTTTCTCGTTGAATGATCTCATGACGGTTGAAGACGAGACTACATGATGCGACGCATGTGGCGAATAAGGTTGTAAATCGTGGCCCAAAAGTCACCGATACCTTTCCGGAGATGCAGCTGATTCAGGGGATGGATCCCTGTTCCTGCTGTGCTAAGATGATCAATCTTCTGTAACCTCGCAGGTGCGTACGTATGTGAAGGGTCTGCGGTGCTGCTGGTATCCTGCTCAACGACTCTGCCAAAAGATTACATTCCAGTGACTGATAGAGAACCGCGAGATTTAGAGCTACCTTCCCTCAAACCTGAGGAAGCCCCTGATACGACACTTGTGTAGGAACGCTCGGGAGGGTCTGTTAAAATCTCAAAGCCACATAAGGCAATCCAAAACAAGAAGGACTAAGATGGACACCTGCACTTTCAATACAACTTAGGAAGGCACGACGTCATAGGGCAGACCGAGACGAAGAGACGTCGCCCGCTGAAGGCATTTCTACACTGGAGAAAAACACCTACATCACCGACACCAGAGGCGTCGGTGATGTAGGTATCCTCTTCAATACACAACTGGCCATGAAAATCGATCCGTATAAAAGCTTAACAAGTCAAATAGAACGTTTGGATTGAAAGATGTGGCTCAACCTCAGCTCTCAAAATAAAATTTTCGTTGCCTACGTACGAACATCAGGCTATCACCAAGAGAAGGAGATGGGAGCATCTGTAAGGACCTGGAAAGACTCTCCAGAGAAGACCACACTTCCTTCACGGTCACAGGCGATGATTTTACGCCAAAATTGGCTCTAGACGAACAGCTAAAGAGCTTCACATCGGGACTCACGAAATGGAACAGAGTGGAGTGAACAGTATGGAAGACCGTCCGAGCTTGAACAGCGCTATCCACGATAAATTGTAGTTTGAAATGCCTTCTTCCCTGTTATGGACATGAGAGTCGCCAAACAGACAGTTCCACAATGAAACACACCTCATCATTTTCAATCGAAAGCCTTGTCTAACAGACTTCGCTGTTGTTCCGAAATTCTATACGGAATCGGACCCTCACCTTCTCCCCTGGCCATCTGCACTTTCAGTGTATGATCGCTTGCATTAGAAGTATATTCTGATTTCAGTGCGTGGAGGTAGAGTTACACCCTCACGAAATGAAGCCTCTAAGACCACTTCGTTTCCTCTGCGAGTTTCCAAGTAAATTCATTCTCTCTTCGTTGTTTCTAAGAAGTTTTATCGACGAACATCGATGAAGAATACAAATGGCTCGTCGAACTCTTGGTAGTGCTAAGAAAGACTACACAAGTAGCCAAGAGACGTCTCCCTTCACTGTCTTTCGAGCTGATACGCAAGTGTGGAATCTTGCGAGCTACTGGCAATCACCAAGCTATGCAGCAGAGGAGCGATGAAGAAAGATCTGAAAGAGAGAAGAGCAGCGGTTTATGCTGGAGACGATTATCTACGACTTCTGCTCGAATCCTTCCGTTCTCCCTTCAAGGATTCGACATGCCATCAAACTGTATGGCGCCGATCCCGATAGCATCAGATCAAACCCACACGGTACCTTTCAAAGTGCAAAGTACCTACGTCTTGGAAAACTAACTAGACTGTGTTGCTGTATGAGAAGGGAGATCCAGACGATACCGCCACTACATCCCAACTTGTCTGCCACTTCTAATCTACAAATTTTTCACATGCGTCATCCTCAATAGGATTATCAGAACGCTAAATGAAGGGCAGCAATGTAAGCAAGCACGGCTCCGGAGAGAGTTCATTACAATCGATTACATTCACAATGTCACAAGACTCATTGAAGTATCACGAGAATACAGGATGTAGTTACGCCTGACGTTCATTCATTTGAGAAAAGCCTTTGATACGCAACCGGGGTGTTCCTATTCAATATGTAAGGATACTTCGTGTGCTTCAAAACAACTTCAGGACCAGGACCTCGCCGTGCTATAGAGGAGTCATCATCAACGTAAAGTGAGGAATTTACGGCTACATGATTTCGCCCAAACTTTTCAGGGCCCGCTCTCGAGAACATCATGGGTCATTTGGAAAAGGAAGATTTGGGAGTGAAGGTCGACGGCCGCTACTCACACCACCTCCGCTTTGCAGACGACATTATGACACCGGACATCGAGCGGAATGAATGCTGAAATTTGAGAGCGCCTGTGCAAACGCGGCTTAATACGGAACATGGCGAAGACGGAAACGGGCAAGCCGTGGGAACTCGGGAACTCATCCCCGAGTCCCCACGGCCTGCGGCAATGGCTCCGCGGCGACTCTCCGTATCCTTCCATCAGGGATTCGAATCTTTCCCTTCTTAGAGCGCGATCGCGTGCGGCGAGTGCGACCGCCGTTCGGGGAGAAGATGCTAGACCCATGAGAAACGGATTGGTACCTGGTGCTCCCCTTACGCTTGACGGAACGACTACCTCTGAATGTTCTAGCTACGTGTTTCGAGGTCGAGAAGTCAACTTAATGAACGACCTAGCTCCGGAACTGAGCAGAAGGAAACGAACAGCGCTCAAGATCGTCGAGGGAGCGGTAGGAAAACAAAGAACGTCCGGTTCCGCGCTTTTCCGAGACTGTTGTCCTTCTTGCTTTCCGCCTCGGAGACTAGGACTCTATGAAAGCAGGATGAACATGTAGTCAGCGTGATCCACGCTGTGGGAAGGATGATGCTCGAAGTGCAGAAGGGAATCTGGAAGTCCTAACTCCGTCACTAAATTACATTAGGGACGCTTTTGCTTACGCTAAGGAATCGAAGATAAGTTGGGCCGTACACACCATGCAACTTTATGGTGAACATTATACGAGAGCGGTTACTGGATCCCTCGCGACGTCAAAAGATCTCTAAAAGAGCCATCAGCGTGTAAGACTCTGAACGGATGGAATGCCATGCCTCGCAACACTCGAGCGAGGACGACTCGCTGACGTAAAGTGGAACGCGAGGGGGACGTTACTAGCGCCCGCTCGAGGAAATCGATGATAAACGAGGCGTTATTCCAAATGACGCATGATGTTCTAGAGAGCGGTGCTGACACGTTTGGGAGGGATGGCCCGGCCAAACATCTCTCTTCACGTTCGCAGTGGCTTTCTTAGAGAATGGCGAAATCTTGGTCGTGAAGTTGTCGTAAAGCTCACGAAGCATCCGTATGTGTTGAGGAGGAACACCCTGGTTGCCCAGGGCTTCAACTACTGCTTCTATCTCGACAGTATCAAAGGCTTCCTTCAAATGGTGAACGTGAGACACAACATGCATTTTGTTCTGCTATACCTGGATATCCACACTCCTACAAGATAGTAAATAATTTCGAAAAATATTCATGGTTGTATTTAACCCCTCACAATAGCATGAAGCAATGAAGACTGCCTTTTTCCGCTGTGATCGCCCATTGACACAGTTATTAGACTCTGTGACAGTTTTACAACGTCCATGACATACCAGCCCGCCGCCATGTCTTTTAGGAAACATTGAATTCCATCTTTTATCTTGTCAGCAGCCATAGCAGTTACAACAGAATCGCCAGTGAGACTAATTTTTTTCCTGTTTAGGAAACAACCAATAAGGAATACCAGGAACAAAAGAAGAAGCGGTGGACTACCGTGAGGGCAGTTCTGGCCGATCAGCCTATTAGGTACTAAAGAAACTTTCAAAAGGATCACTCAAAACCCATGAAAGGTAGCATTGTCTGATAATGGTCCTACACCGTCAAATACGTGAACGATGAGGAGCTACCCGATTCTCAAGGCCATGGCGACAGGCTTCCATGGCATCGGTATGGTGTGCCGGCTGTATCATCCAAAAATTCTTCAATAGGAATGAAAGATCCGTCTCTCACCATCAGGTGAACGAACACTTATTTCCCACGAAACTCAAACCAAAGAAAAAGTTGGTCATTTCTGCAGAGAGGCCACACTGCCTCTATACAGGAACATTCTCCTGAAGGAAACTTTAATTTGCCTTTGCACAAAGGCATATCTTTCAGTAGTAAGTGGTAGGTGTACCTAGAGCGATATTTCCGCGTCAACAATGTTCGAAGAAGAAGGACATGTGTGCAAACCCCATTACTATTTTGACTGAAGTATACGGTCGCTGAAAGAAAAGGATGTTAGTTCTTAAATCTCATGCTCCTTGAGAAAGTATTGTCAATAACCTTGCTTTCCGTCTTTTGACACAACCTCCCTACAAAGGGGTGGTCTTGTCGATAAATTCCTTATTGCAATTCCATTAATGATTGGATGTCTTTGGCATTGGCTAAGCCATGACACTAACAAGTGGGGCAAATAAGATGACGATCCAATTCTAATAGGGCAAAGAAGACAATCAAATGACAACAGTCACTGGAGATCGTCAGTCCAAACAGCTACTTGCCTTCTCCCCGCTCCCGTGTCCCGTGTGAATTCCAAAATCGTGCTGCCAACTTTTAAGTCTTCCGTGATTGAATCTTGTTCTAATGACAGTAGAGTAAAAGGTGTTTTACAAGGGACATGTTAGTGAAGCCTAAGCAGGACATCCGGTCACAGAAGGGCGCGATCGTGTTTTCACATTTTTCCAAACGTGGCAAAATTTTTGCGTCAGACTCAGGTAATTTTCTACCAGAACAAGACGTCATTTAAAATTGCAATTACTGGCGCGGACGAGGTTTTGTGTAGGACAGTTTGGAATAGTTTCTCATTGCCAAATTACTGCTCCATGAGTAACAATCCAATGGCAAGATACGCAACTCGATTGATATCCCGGAAGTAAAAACCAAAAATCCCAATCAATATCGTTTTCAGGAGGTGGTATCGTGACAAGTAGCGTATACTACTAGAGGTCCAGGAATCAAATTTGGGATTAATAGCCATCCAGACCAAGCAAACCTCCCTTCCCTCCTTACCAAGTGGATCGGTACCAGATACTTCTAAGAGGACAAAAGCACTGACTTGCACAAATTCTATTGTTCTGCTTGAGTGAAGTGAATCTTGGTCATAATACGTTATCCGATGGCACTCTTCCTCGAGGCTTTCGAGCTGAAACTAATAAAAAACGCTTGCACCAGCTAATTTTCCCCTAGAATACAGCAATAACTCACAAAAATAAGAGAATTAGAACAGTTCATCTCTGGAAATGAAAACAGACTGGTTTTGTACCATACATAATAAAGGAATAAAACGGTATACAAATTTATTTATAATTGCACTTGGAAATGGTGCCTACTGCGATCGTATCGCCAATGGAAAGATCAAAGCAGAGAGCTGTCGGTGTCAGGAATCTGAAGAAGCACCAATTACGCGGACAGAATCAGAAGATCGCATGAGAGAAGTATCAGAGTGTAAGAAGGCAAAGAGAAGAGGATCTTTGAAGGACAAAGGAAGACACAACGAAAGTCATCGACCTGCTCGGAGTGATGAGCTTCACAAAGTCATACAACAATATCAGGAACAAGTCGAGTGATCTTAATACAGTAAATGCTATGACAACGGAAATCAAAACAAAGCTTCGCACTGAAAGGGCAGACATGGAAAGGCAGAACCCTACAAGGGCCTCGTAACAATATGGCAGTGTAACGAGAATTATGACTAAAGGCAGTAATTTAGCTTAAACATCGCAGTTGGCAAAGAATTCTGTGCTAGCATGTATGTCTTTGGTGACCTGTTCCAGACGAGAATTCAAGTCGTCCAATGTTCGTTGGTAGTCGTCAAGCCGCACATCCGAAGCATCCTTCGTCAGCACTAAAAGCACATTTCCAATCACTCAGCAATCTAATTCTAAGAATAGGCTCTCCATAAAAAAGACAGAATGCAAACAGTTTTCAATTGTTTTGAGACATTCGGATGACGTCTGATGCCGCTTGGAGGGCGGCACACTATCAGTGAAACTTTACTCACCGCTGATATCATCATTACTTCGTTGTGCCTTGTAGAGCAGTTTCGAAGCTCTTTGACGCAGTGCTTCGGCCCGTTTCTGAGGAGCTTCATTACCTTGTGTCCTCTCCGATAAAAGCCGTTTCGCTTCTTCGATATCCATCTATAAATCATACAATGTAGAAATGGAAGCCAGGCACGAGTGATGATGAGAGCACAACTTACCGTCATCTGCTTATTTCCATGCTCAGCAGTTTTTGCTGCTTGCAAGGCTTTGTCAACCAAGTTGAATGCGTTTTTGGCGTCATCGGCTATTTGCAGGTACTGCACCTTGACCTTCTTCATTTCGCCTTCGAGTAAAGAAAGACTGCTGTTGACCTCTTTAGCACGAGCTTCTGTAGCATCAGCCTCCGCCTTAGCAGCATCAAGGTGCTCTCTAGAATAGACCAATTGTTCTACTTAGTTAGACAGGAAAAACAGGAAGTCAAATCTTATACATCAAGCGAAGTAATAAGAAAGCAGAAAGCAAAATGCATCCTCACCTAGCAAGCTTCATCACTTCCTCAGCAGACTTGATCGCTTCAGTAGCCGCCAACTGTGCTTCCTCAGCAACTGCAATCGCTTCCCTAACAGTATCTGTAGTATTTTTAATGGCTGCAGCACGTGCTCCCGCTTCCATTGCCTAAGAACACATTCGATAACATCACTGTCGTGCAAACAGTCAACAAATATCCACCTTTGCTTCAAGATTAGTCGCCAACGTCTTGTTTCCACGGGTTTCTGTGAGAATAGCACCAATATTGCTGATTTTCGTGAGAGAATCACGAATCTTCAAATAGTACGATTGGATTAGGCGCAGAAATATGACAAAGAACGTGAATAATAAATATTCTAGAGCTTGAAAAAAACACAGGAAAGAACCTTCGCAGTTAGATCCGCCACTTGTTCTGGGGTAAGGCTGATTTTCTTTGCAAGCACCTCTTCTGCTAGAGCTCTTATCTGCTCGGGTGAGCTCCTAAGAAAAAACTATGAAAATAATGACTATTGGATTTATTGGAACTGAGGCCACCTCGAGCTTTTCAAGAAAGTGTTCATTTGGTCAACAATTTGATCCAGTTCCGCACGCGAAGAGTTCGTTTGCTGAGCTGCTTTTCTTGCAACTTCTAAGGCGGCTAGCGCATCCTTCTTAGCGGCAGCCGTCGAATGAAGTACGTCTCGGACCAATGTAAGCACCTAACACGTTTCGATAAATAAAGATCACGTGATGCTAACAAAAAGAAAGAAACTGAATAGGAATTTACTTCTTCCGCCTCCTTCTGCTTCTCATTGAGTTTCAGATCAGCTTCAAGAGAAAAACTCCTTGCTTGGTCTGCTTTACTGACTGCACCTTCTAGACACGACTGACCACCGCAAAAGCCACAAGATCCAGGCCCTGTAACTTCGCAAGTTAGTACATTGATATATCAAGGTTCTACTCAGAGGCAAATTGAAATAAGAAAGCAGGTATCGGAAAGAGGAAAAAATCACCGCCACAGAGAGCATCACATGGGGCAGAGGCAGCTCCACAGACTTCCGCGTTCAAAGTTGGTAATGCGGCTTCCAGCATATGCAACTAAATAGAAACCATATACTAGGGATACTCATAACTTTTAAAGCATTTTATCTCACTTTCTGCTCACTCTCGGCCAAGGCTGCTTCGTTTTCTGCATACTGCTTTTCAAAGTCATCGCGGTTTTTTTCGAGCAAAGCCTCTGCATCCCGCGCCTCGCTTTCCGCTTCGGCTAACTTGCCGATTGCAGCATCGGTTCGTCTTTGAGCCTCCAACGATCGGGCCGCAGATTCTTTTGTTATGTTATATGCACCCTGCAAATAAGGTCCTTGCAAAGACCCTCATGGAAACGTCGGTGTTTTATTGTCTATCTTAAGAGTTTACCTGAACATCAGCTTCCTTGATCTTATTTGTCTTCTCACGCAAATCGTCTGCGGCTTCGGTGAGGCGGACAGCGTCTGATTGCAGTTGTTTGAGATCTTCTTGAGCAAAATCTACAGCCTGAGTTGCGTTAGAGACCCGAGCTTCAATATCGTCCAACTTTTCACGAGCGGTGCCAACCTGGAAATAATGATACCGTCCACAAATAGCGATTCGCACCTAGAGAGAGAACCAACCTCCTTCTTGAGCTTTGCAACTTCATTTTCTAGTTCTTCTATGTGTTCTTTACTTATATTGGCGTCTGCGAGCTTCTTCTTGGTTTCCTCCAACGTAGCCTCCATTTTTTCGAACTCCTCATCATAAGCGGAAGCTACTCCAGTGTCTTCGATATTGGCAGCAGTGTCAATAAGCGTGTCCACTTGCTTTTTCAAGTCTTGTATGATAGAATCCCACTGATGGAAACATTCGCCACATGGCTGACAGAAAGGCCATGTTCCAGTATAGCCACGGGCGCATTCGTTGCACAGGTCGCCTGATATGGGTTTCATTATATATCAAACCCAGATTATTTGTAGGACTATAACTTACCTCCAGATCCAGGAAGGCAAACACATGTGCCATTATTCCGATGACACTGTAAGCTCTCAGAACCAGTCGGATTGCATTCGCACCTTTTACAACCCTCTGCCGTAGTTGGGTCACCCCAGAAATAGTCTTCACATTCAGAACATGTTCGACCTAAAACGTACTTAACATGAAACCGCTACGCCAGTGTACACCAGGTTGTCATGGTGGAAAATTCCATTGTATGCAACAGGGTAAGAATGTGAATAGTGCATGTATTATGTTTGATTATCTCCCCCACCCCTTCTCAATCACGAAATGCATTACTCTCCTCCCTGCGAAACAAGAGCATTCAAACTATGAAGAAGAAGTAATGTGATGGAACTGAGNGAGCTCTACAACATGAGTCTTTCGATACCGATCACGTTCGATTAAGCAGCTGACTGGGCAATTCTTTTGAAACCAGAGCGTTCAACTATTGAGAAGTAAAGAAGATACAATGAAAGGTTCGCTGCAACCGTGTCGTACGACATTACTCATTTGACACCAGCCAATATTGATTTGAGTAGCAGGGTAGAAGAACACAATGCTCTAGCTAAGCACTGTCATTTAGCTATGAAATGAGGGAGCCGGCGTAGACGAACGGGATATTAAAGCTAATAGGACTGGAAGGTTACTTTTTCTTAGGTTTGTGGCTACACTTCATGGGGTTTCAATTGCGTAGAATGTTTCAGAGAGCACAGCTGAATCGCGGTGGAAATTCTCTGACACTCCCGCATAACCATTATAAACCGCCTTGATCACTAGTTAATTGACAGCAACAGGGAAAACTATTTCAAATAAATTCCGATACAATAACTCATCCAACAAATCTACGACTGTGACCGAGGTTTTTTATAGACAAAGTCGGACTCACCTCCTCGTCCAACTTTGCAATGGCATCTTCCATCAAACTGGTTGCATTGCAGCTCAGGCGATCCATGCGCATCGAGTGCAACACCATTCGGATCGCAATTACAGGCAGCACACCCCTAAAGGAATAATATCCAAGTAATGTCTGCATCATCATGGATGGCGTCTTAAAACCAGCCAACAAAATTTAGCGCTACCATTAAATCCAAGTTAAAAAAAACACACAGACACACTGCGCCTTTGCATGAACATGAAGGAGCGGGCGCACTGGATTAACATAGTTGGCACTTACTTGCCCACTGCTAAGATCGTAGTGATTCTCGGCGCACTGATCGCACTGCATTCCGATAACATTTGGATAGCAAGGGCACTGGCCGGTCACTCTATCACAAGTTCCAGCACTTGAGTTGGTACCGAGATTATTGCAGACACATCTGAAACAAACCAAATTAAAAATCAAAACAAAAATTAAAATCGACCATAAAACGAAAGCGCCACTCCATGAAGTTACTGTAGAACAATTAAGCTTTGGAAGAATAACTAACGAAGTAGCTCAAGGTTTACAAATGACATGAAAAAGAAGAGTGAAAAAAAAACAAAGTTCAACGGGGGATAAAGGCAACAATCGTAACTGTTTTCGGATAAAATCTCTAAAAAAAATACGGAGTGCAACTTACGAATATGAGTAACTTCATGCTATGAGGCTGCTAGCAACAAACCAGGACCAACCTTTGACAACTCTTGAGCTTCGCATCACCATAGAATCCATCAACGCAATTTTCACACATCACACCTTCAGTGTTGTGAAGACACTTCAGACATTCACCAGTCGCCGAATCACAGCTACCCTCTACCTGTTAGAAGGGAAGAATGAATCGTCTCTCGAAACTTGTAAGTAGTAACAAACTTACTGCCATGTCGATATTGCCGTTACAATCACATCTTTCACATGAGCCACCTACTTCCGTTGGATTTCCCCAGTAGTTCATCGCACATTCAGCGCAACGCTCTCCCGTGTAACCGGATCTTAAACAATTATTTCTCCACCAGATATTGGGGAACCTTTCCAAAATCCGAACGAGGAGGACGTCAAATGAAAACGGCTGACTTACCGACAATTACAAACCACGTCTTGCGTATTATTTGCTTGCTGTAAGTAGCAAGTATCCGCGTGTTGGAAACCACTAGTTGGTCCGCCAGGACATGGACACGGTTTGCAAGGGAGACCCACACCAAGCCTAAACAGAATCAATTTCCTTCTTCACTTCGAGACACACATAGACTCCTCACCGAGGATCGCCGTAGTATCCGTCCTGACAACGGTCGCAATAGTGACCAGATGTAAGATCGCGACACTCGATACAAGCCCCAGTTTGCTGATCACAAATGTTTGCGTGATCATTGCATTGACATACCTGCAATTAAGCTATATGTGTCAACAAAACTACAATGAAATTGGATTCAGTCCAGTATGCACTGCTGGATTTGGTAACACGCGACGCTGCATAACTCAGAAATAACGGCCTAAACTGGCATACGACAAATTCGTGAAATGTCACTTTCACAACTGCCTTCAAGTCCACGGGATAAACCATCACCCCTTTTCATTTCACTGTACTGAACGCGATAACTTCAATCAATACTAGTTAATCTACTCTCGCCGATTCAATCACCTTAAAGCTAAAAACAAAAATATCCGGCAAGGGATGCAAAAACGATACCCACGTATCGGCGATAGATAAGGACCAAAACCCCGAGCTAATAACACCCATCTACCTCTCGAACTCCGTATATTCTTTGTCAGTTTGACCTGTGTCTGAAGTGAGGCATTTCGATTTTGCTGTCGGGAATTGAGTATTCATGAATTCCCGACAGCAAAACTGATTAATCGCTCATACACAAATGTGATTCTCTCGAGAAAGATTTCGAATATATAAGTTAACACTGCGGCACCAAAAAAACAAAAAAAAAATAATGAAACGAACCCGACAATCTGGGAAACTCCAAAAACCAGGTTGGCACTGGTTACACTGACGACCGTATATGCCTTTTTCGCGACATACACATTGTCCGCTCTGTTTATCACATCGATTATGAAGAGATCCAACGGAGTCGCAAGCGCACTCCGTACAACCTGACCTTCCAAAACCATATGTTCCTACAGCGCACTGGTCACACCTGGAAGAGGAAGATAGGTCCTCAGTGTGTGAAAAAGGTGGGGATCCAAATTCTTACCGTCTTCCAATTACGTTCGGTTTACATTCACATTGACCTCCTTTGACGCTACATATACCAGAAACAGAACCTGTAGGGTCACAATCACATGAGCTTGTTCGGTTGAGCACTGCAGCGGCGACGGGACAAATATAGCGTTCACAAGTCTGCAGAAGAAATCAGTGAGCACCGGAGAACAATGGGAATTCGAAGAACAGAAAGGGTAAACATGCTAAACTTTTCCTTGAAAAGGCTTACTTCGCTCAACATTTCAGGAGGAGTAAGAGACAAAATAAGATTTCGGCATTGGTAGCGATCATACTCAGTTTTGTGCTGTAAAGCGCGATCAGATCCTTGGAAAATAAGCAGGGAGTCGGTTGGTGGTGCCAACACCAACGAGTCTATCAGCACCCATGCCCCTCTGAATAAAGATCTCAGATAATGACCATAGTAAGAGCAAAATAACAGCTTGCAATAATGTTACGCTTACCGATCTTGAACGCCGGTACGCTTTTCTCCAAATTGCACGCGGATCTCATAGTCTACATTTGCTTCCAGACACACAGCAGGGTGAACTTCCACATAACGACCACCTTGAAATACTCAATTTATGGTCGCATTCAAATTGATTGTTTTATCAAAATTACCAGGATGGAGACGTGCTATTAGGAAATCATCAGATGGATCACTGTCTCTACATTCTCCACTAGGCTCACTAGGCCGAACAACAGTGACTTGCACATTTTCCCAACCGATTGGGTCCTGAACAATTCCAGTTACGTTCTGCTGCTTTCGCGATTAGCAAAAAAGCTATTTGAAACCTCTACCAAGGTAGCGAATTTAAATGCAAATCAGAGAAGATGCGCAATATTCAACAGAGGAACAGCAATAGGAACAAACGTAAATAAAACAAACCCTGCCGGCATCGTAGCGCAGTATTATGTTGTACTTTTGGCTGACTTGGATATTGTCTACTTTGAAACTGATGGCGCTTCTCTCGTTAGCTCTTACATATCCCAAACCGGTCCACACCATCGAAGTTTCTCTAGAAGGAGTTTCTTTTTCTTCGATTTCAGCCTGAAAGGTTTAAATAACAGTAATGAATAAACGAAAAAAGGCTAGCTCGTGAGTGAAACTACATTTGTGAGTCCAGCATTTTCTGCTTCATAAGTGAAATGATCAATGTTGGCACAGTAGTAGCTCGAATCCGCAGTGTCACATCTAAACAATGAGCGGTGATAAAAGCCCATGGCATAACTCTCATGAAAGTGTACTAAAAGAGATTACCTTCGTCCACTGAATCCTTCCCTGCAGGAACATTGTCCAGTGACTAGATCGCAATTATTGTTCAGGGATCCTCCAATATCACAGTCACATGCCTTGCACCCGTCGACATCCTCAGACAGCCCATAATGCTCCGGCTTAAAAAAGCTTAGAAAATGGGTACACTGAAGATATACAACACCACTCGAGTCGCACGGCTCTTGTCGGGTTCTCTTCGTTGTAACGCCTAAGACGGAATGTCTGGCTGAAGCTTGGAATTACTCCTCGGAAAGGGGGTTAAGTTTAGCCGTTCTACGACATAACAACTACAACTTTTCCGAGGAATAACAAATTGCTCCCTATTAATTATACAGCCCTCTATTCCATTGTGGTTCAACAGACTGCCAGAAGGGATTGGATTATTGAATCAACGAACAGCTATTGGGCCAGCAGGGCGGCTACGAAGAGGAAGCACAACTCTGACCCATGAAGTTTCGATTCTCGACGCTCATCCACATGAATATTTGTTGAGGAGAGTTTGCTGAGCGAGGGCGTCAACTAGGATTCTATAACAGTAGGTAGCAGTAGCAATAAGATTTACCAAGCACTGGTCACAATTTTCTCCAGTGACAAGACGTTTACACGTGCAGTGGCCTGTCATTTTGTCGCATCCTTCATTGTTATATGTTCCAAGAAGATGGCAAGAGCAAGTGGTACATCCATCAGGATTGGATGCCTGCAGATTCCAGAACCCATTTTTGCATCGATCACATCTGGAACAAAAACAGGGCTCAATATTTCACATTCTTTGTGTAGATCAACTGGGTTTTCATCCTTGTTATTGATTTCTAAGAGAGGGAGAAAACATACAGTGTTCTAAAGTTATGGCGAGAGCTAAATAACGACCAAAACTCTTCTAGTAAATTATAGGTAATAGGAAATGTATAGTATAGTATATTTATAAAATATAATAAAACCCGGGGAAGATGCCAAAAGCGAAGCTTCAGCATGAGTTTGAGCACGGTTTTTGCATATTCGATCTCAGCGAAATCAATATTGCAACAGAGCGGCGTCTCCAGTTCCAAAATATGTACGCGAAAAAGTAGAAATGCGTAAGAATAACCTTTTTCGATTTCGAAGGGTTCGACTTTTGAATAGAGAAATAGAGAAAGGCACAAAATTCGGAAAAGATCCTCACCTTGGTCCGTCTACGTTCGGCTTGCAGTAACATTTACCGGCTACAAGGCCACGCTCGGGATCCTCCTCACCTTCACAAATGCCCTGAAATATGTGTTTGCGGAACATGTTCGACCTTTTATAGAAATTAAGTGTTGAAAGACTCACATCATCTTGCGACCCCGCCTTATCACAGTTGCAAGGAAGACAAACGTATGGATCAGTTATGGGACGCTGAGGATCTCGATAGAAGAACGGCTTACACTGTTCACAGTTCTTTCCCTGAGTATTGTGTTGACAGTCATCGCAAACTCCTCCCGATTGGAAACCTATGAATCGCCATTGAATTACAACGAATGGGAAATGCCAAAGGCAGGAATGGGAAATGAACACTTCAAAAGCAATCTTAAGAACTCACCACTGGCTTGGTATACCGCTCGGTCAAAATGGCACCGTGCAGCGTGCCCGTTACATTCACACCTTCTACACTCATTCGTGTCCTCTCCAATTGCAGGACGCCATGGGAGATCATTATAAAAATCACGACACTTTTCACAATTGAGACCTTCCGTATTATGCATACACTCGCAGCGACCATGTACCTAAAAATACTATTGTAAGAACCATCGCATCACACATACACAGCATCTGGTCCCAACCTTTCAGCAAAACTCTGTAAACAGGGAAAGTATTGCCTTTAACATCTTCTAAGCCTGTGTAGCCGCGATTGAGAAAGCTCAACATGAAAATAGCACTCACAATATCAGCTCGAGACAAAGCTTGTGGATCATTGTTGTTATCGATTGGGATACAGCGCGAAGCGTGGCCATAACATGAACACGATCCACGGACCACAATTTCGTAAATGGCGTAGTAATACTTCTCTTCAATTTCTGGTCTAAACAAACGGTAAATGTAAGTAATGTGCGCAACCGTTACAAATGGTCAAACTTGCCTATAATCTAAAAGATCGTCTCCGAGAGTATGCAACTTTGTGAAATTGAATCGAAGGTTAGTAATTTTGAGCAGGTTAGCGATCTCGTCAGCATAGGGATTCTCGGTTGCAATATGAGGCGAAATAACTTTGTAAACTAACTGAAACAAGCAAATTAGACCAATGAATGGCGTAGAGATAAGTAGACATTGAAGCATAAGGGAAATGAATTGTGGAAAGTTCACCCACCTCTCCTCCAGTTGAAGGAGCAACGTCAGAATAAGCACGAGTGCAAATAACATCCGTGTGCTTCTTCGGTGGTCCTTCCGGGATTCCAGGAAACGTTCCTGCACAATCGTATGCAAAGTATCGATATACCTGCCTTTAAGATACAAAGATCGCTACATTTCTAGAGAAAATCAGAATTGCGATTCAGATATTACCATGTTTTTCCGAAATCGGCTGATCTCTCAATGATCATCGCGGCGGGTCGAAACGACTTGAATGTCATTATGAGATGGGTGAAATGGAATTCGGCTTCGAGATCAAGTTGTACGGTGACATTTTGAACACCATTTTCTGACTGCCACCAATTGCGATTCTTGTCTTCGTAGCCATCGGAAACAACATTTTCGATTCTGAAATAATATGAATTCCGTAAAAAAAACGTGTCCACCCAAATGATGACAATTATTGAAGAGATGTGCCAATATCGAGCAACGCCGATAATGATGCTGTCAGCGGGCCTGGCGAGCCATAAAAATTACATCGAAACCGAGACGTGCCATTACGACTACACCGGTAATGGCTCTTCTTATGAGCTATATACTATCTGACCGAAATATGAATTGCTCAAGTCAAGAAATCGTACACTGTCCACAAAAAAACCAAATTCTCATAAAAGTAAAGTGAAAACCATAGTAAAGTTTGAAAAAAGGCAGAAGTGTGCTTTTTATTGAATGTAGCCAAAACATTAGCATTACCTGTGACTCAATCTGTAAGGCTCCCTGTATGGTCTCCATTCTGTCCGTGAATCACAGTAGAAGCACTTCGTCTGTTCCTCCAAATGAGAAACGATGCAGAATCTGAAAGCGGATGGATGATCAACGACATTTGCCGACACATATGGTGTTTGCACCGCAGCCGTGGACATCTGCCGTAAGTGCTCCGAAAGTAAACCCCCATCTTCATACAAAATGTCGTGAGACTTCATGGGTGGGTGGGTAAACCGAGGAAGCCCGGCGAATCGGAAGGCTAGGAGGTGACGTTGGAAAACAATTGAAATGGCCGTTGGCAACTCCTGACCATGCAATTCAGGAATCTCTGAGGTAATCCCCGAAAAGGAAGTCTATTGGGGCATTGGGCTCTCACTGCATCACCATTTCCATCACATTCCTGATGAAGGCGGTTAAAGAAACTGGCTACTGTGGACGTCATCCGCTCGAATACTAATCAAAGAGAAACGAGAAATAATTTGACAATCAAAGGGACACCACATTTCCCCTCCTTTTCTAAGGTCCATCATTCCTTTTAAGGGTATTGAGCAGCAGTTTGGCTATGGAATGTAACTTTTACAGAGAAAATTTTTCAATAGAAACGAGATGCGAGGGTAATGGATCGAATAATAAGTGGGTAAAGGAGGTTGGCAAGGTGCACAAGGGAATAGAAGGGCATCTCACCTTTCTCTGCCCCTTGACCCGCAGGTGGACGATGATTTCAGACGATGTTTTCGTCCAATCAAAAGATTTCCAGTGATCGGATAACATGAGCGATCTTTACAGCGATCTTCCGTGTGTTGTTGAGCACTGGTCAGGATACCCGCTACAGCGAGCACCGCAACCGGAAGCGCCAAATGCATCCTGAAACGTCCGGGGGTCTCAGACGGTGGGAACGGGTTCCAGGGGAGCTGTAGGGATGTAAACTTACGCAGCGCCCGTTAAGCAGAAGCGACGATGTGGGCGCTTTGATGACGTACACCTAAGAAATCATTAGTCATACGACGAGAACGACAATTCATGAAATTACAGAACGAACTGGGAGTAGTGTTTGAGCCCAAAGAACACGAATAGCCACTAGCCGAGGTGTGAGAGACGCTCTGATAAGGATGAACGAGATAGTAGAACGAAAAAAAGGGCAGATTTAGAAGAACTCACAAATCGCACGTGTAATCTCACCATAAAAGTTTTTACTTCAAATCTAACAAGTGCGAAGTCGTCTACGACCGGAATCGGAGATGAAGCAATAAACCGGAATGGGATTACAATAACAGAGGACTGGGTGGATGAGTACAAGTGACTAGGCAATCAATGGCATGTAATAAGGGAGAGTTTCGCGCGGTCATCGCGGTACAGGTCGGGTCGGTCGGGTCATTTGGATAGAGATGAGGGGGGAACCACCACAGCAGTAGCGGTAGGGGAAGGCCGGCGCCGATAAGCGACGACACTCTGTCTCCTGCTCCGGGAAATAACGCCTATCGATCAGTGTTCGGAAAAGAAAGGGTCCGAATCAGCGCACTTTCGTGTTTTACACACTTTGTAGCCTCTCTGCTGGATTCTCGTATGCTCCGACTAGCCTGTGAGGGAAATGAATTCATTCCCTTCAGAGGGGATCACCAAACGAATCAAGGAAGCTGCCTGTTCATTGACCAGTCATCACATCATATCACCGCTCTATCCATCAAATTGTGCGAAGAAAAATTGCATCGCTGTCCAGAGGAATTCTCAAAGCACTCATTAATTCCCCTTAATGTTTTCCAAGATGATTTAATTGGTAGAGAATTGGCGCTCCCACAGTCCAGGGCACTACCCGGAGGTTCACCGACTTCTACTTCGAATGCTTAACACTAGAAATTGTATGGAGTGGACGTCCCTCAGACATCTCTACAAAGGCTAAACCAAGTGAACTACACGAACTACTTAAGAGATTGATCGCCATCAAGGCTAGTTTTCACCCAAGAGAAGTTTGGAAACTGAAAAATTCGTAACAAAACCAGGAGTTACCAATGATAGCCAGCTCGAAAATGCACTGAAAGGTGGTCATCCGGGAAAACTCGATCTCTCTGTACGGAACCCGAAGAGTAAAAGTACCTACGCCCCTATTGTTGATCTTCGAGGATACTCTGCAAACTAAACGTTAACCCAAACATTCGAAGGGTACTCGAGGACGTGAGAGACAATATGCACGACACATCTTGCGTGGACGAAATTTCATTAAAAAAATGGAATCTCAAAAAAAAGTTGTATCGGCAAATATGAAAGGAATCGGCAAAAGATGAGAGTGTTGCAAAAAAAGTAGTAAGAAAGGAAGAACATTGATAGAGACAAGAACAAGAGGACTCAAGCGGATGCAGTTTGATTATGGTAGGTATGTGTGGCTGAATGAGTGAAGAATGAGACCTCGCAGTGCGAGAGAGGGAGGTTGCCGTTAAAGGAAGTTCCAGGAATCATACCTTTACATTACGTCTGTGGAACGGGGCAATGGGGTAATGAGCTGTTGCGCTAAGTAGATCGGTGAGAAATGGAAAGTGGCAGTCAATGAGGATGGGGATGATTATTATGTTAGTGGGTTGCCGTAGATTAAGATGGTCCCAGAGAAACTCGAATAATCAATGTGGGGCCCCAATAGATAAAAAAGATAACTTGGTGGGGCTCGATAAAGTGCCCGCGATGCGCCACGCATTCAACTTACATTCGGATCGACAGACCCATTTCAGCGGACGTCTACGGAAACCCAGACATTATATCTAAAACTAAATGCTCTACTTTTATGTTCTCTGAAATATCTAGTATCACCCTGCTGACCCTACTTTTCCCAGGTGGTCCGGTCACACTGGGACTCCGCCCTGGAAAGGTACAGATGGGATAAAGGGCGTTTCCGTTCTATCAAGAATGATAGGTTCCGCCGATTACCGAAAAAATGTTGCAAAAAAGGGGACGATTCCAAAGATTTGTTAGAAATGTGTACCCGTGAGTTAGTGGCTATCAGAGCCTTCATAAACATTTCAATGTAGGTGGGAGGTTTTAAAGAATTTTCTACACTTGTATAATTGAAGGGTAATAGATCAGAGTAGTCTGATTAGGTACGATAAATCATCCAAAAAATGAAAAAGACGGTTCCACTACTTTCGAAGAATGTCTTGAAAAACTCCAGTCCAATGGCGTACGTCGAAGTGGTCGCACAGGAAATGTAAGAAGATATACCTGATGAACCGCAGGAAATAGCCCCAAGAAAAAAAAATGGCAAAAACAAGGAGAACGGTTGAAAGACCTCAAACTCGCATTGATTTGAATCATACTTCACCCTTCCTAACGGGTGTACGGAGAGAGTTCGAATAGATCAGTAAATATTAGGTTGATGCATAATTATTGCGGATTTTTTCATGGCTTCTTTTTTCTCCATACAATTCGAACATTAGGTTTGGGTTTTCTATAGAAATGATCTCCATGATTTTCTCTACAAAAATATGCCTAAAAAACCATCCGCAGATTCGCAAAATTGTGCTCTACTACTTCGAGAAAGGTTGGAAGGTGGCAGGGTCATTCCGCGATGGAACACTCAGCCAAAGCCAACTAAGGTATGGGATCTGCTTCTGTGTCTACCATATTCACCGGCAGAAACTTTTATGGATTATCACATCAGCCGCTCTTTGAAAAAACTGGCTAGGGAGTAGAAGCTACGACGATTTGGATGACTTGATGGCAAATGCCAAAGCGTGGGTCGCCTCTAAGGATAAAAACTTTTTCGCCTTTGGAATCCGGCTACCTAGCCAATGGGAACCAATGCTTGACGTGGATGGTGGATAAGTTCCGGAGTAATTATTTGAACATGTTTTTGTTCGGTATTTTCATCGTTTGTTTATGTAAAATTCGTTGGAAAAAATCCGCAATAAATATGCATCAACCTAACAACTTCGACCCCTGTATCCAGCTCCCAACTCGACTGTTGCAATTGCTTAATGTAGTAGTAGTAATAGTAGTGACCATATGGCAGACTGACTAGATGATGAAGATTTTTTTGTTGAGCAATCCATTTCTGAGATGTACCCACCCATTCGACTGTCAACCGAAATCGCAGTAGCGTTTGAATGTGCATGGGGGCTATTAGTGAAGTCAGCCGATGTTCATGACAGTGGTTTATCCCTCAAGACAAGCCTGGTATCACCTAATCGATCCTGGCGAGATGGCCTGGGCGGATATTCGATATCTCGGCTCATACACGTGCATTACTTGGCACCACCCACATACGTGATCATCTACTCTACAATAAATAGATGAGAGCGTTGGCGGGTAATAAACAAACCTTCCCACATCCAGAGATTTCTATCCCATGTTACCGTAATCTCTTTTCGCGATCCCTCGTCGGTGACCGATCGGATTTCGATCTCACTCCCTCGCCGCTCATTCTTTTTGATTCAACTTGATTACTTTAAGTCTGATCCCTTGTGATTGATGAAATGAAGAGAAGTACAAGAAGAAACCAAGATTTGTCATTACTATTTTCTTCATTAAGCGGAAGTTTAGGATGGTTTCTTGCCAAAGCACTCAGAAAAGCGCTCGGTTTAGAAATGGCCTCATTTTGCAAAATTTTGTTCGGATGACGGATGGGGTTATGCTCGATCAAAAATAGAAGAGCGTCCTCTTGATGGGCGAAATTAT
Organism: Haemonchus placei; assembly: GCA_900617895.1. Taxonomy (NCBI): domain Eukaryota; kingdom Metazoa; phylum Nematoda; class Chromadorea; order Rhabditida; family Trichostrongylidae; genus Haemonchus; species Haemonchus placei. Next base: position 5,483 of record UZAF01018295.1, on the reverse strand, counting down.
TTTTGAATATGAACAAGAAAACGATCTTACACAATTCGACATGCTTTCTCTTGGATGAATCACATCGAGATCAAAGTGCCTTTTGAACTTCGAGAGAGAGAGAGGTAACATGTGCTCAAGATTAAGACAGGGGAACAAATGGCTACGAGAGTTCATCCCCATTGTTCTCTCTGAAGAGGATTGGAGACCCTTTGAACAAGCTGTTGCAACCTTTAGTGAAGAAGAAAGGAACTCAAGGATTTTCATAGAAATCCATACCAAAGAGACTGGGATCGAGGTAGAAGTGGGAGAAAGCAATGGCGATGAACGCTAGGATTCCCTAGCAATATTTCAAGAGGAGATCAGTGGAATAGAGAACCAATTAGACACTTCAGGAGAGTGAACATCTGCAACTGATTGGAATTGAACATTGTTTCATTTAAAGCTCCATGGAACAGTTGCAAACCAGTTCTTCGTTGTATGGGAATCCATAATGGAAAATGGAAGCAGCTGGGCGAGAAAAAGAAGCAAAACCGTTAAGAAAATGTTGTGAAGGGAAGGACAGCTGAATTCACACGTGTGCCATCAGCGCCAGATTGTTTGGTTGCAGACTACGAAGAAAGCACTAAACCGAATGTCGCGTTGCGCTGGAAGATATGTGAACTAGCGGATCTAAGCAACTATACGGAAAAGCTGCATCCCGTAAGTACAATAGCTCGACCACTATTTGCTCATGAGGTCTCAGCTGAAGGTAGTCTCACTTATTTGTGTGGTTAGGTGTCTAATTGCAACAAAGGGCATAACTACGCGAGATGGAGAAGAGTGCATTGAACCGCTCACCCCTTTCCTCTCAACAGACTTCAAGAGCCTCCTTTTCCCCTCCCCTTGTGTTAGCTGCATGAGAAAGAGTGAAAATTCAGTAACATAAAACCAGAAGTCCAGAACTTATCGGAATTCGTATAAACTAAGGTCATCCGCTCGTAAACACTCTAAACTGAACTTATCACAGTTAGTGCCCATTTCCCGGTTCAGCCGGAACCGATCCCTGTGCTCCACAATTATTTCAATTAGTCATCGAAGTCTAGATGGAAGCAGAGTTTCCTAGTCACGATCAATACCGCAACTTTTGTAACGAGGATATCGAATAGCTGTGAAAGTGTGAAGACTGCACTACAATGGGCTTAGAGGTCGAACGCGAAGGCGACTACGTGCTAGCGGAGAGGGCTGTGAGTATGGGCGTGAGACTCTCAGCTAAGGCTTGTTGCATGTTTGCCCTGAGAATGAGTGTCCAAATCAAACACAATCTACAATCAATAGTCAATGGCTGAGAGGATGCCCTTCGAAGCAAAGAACTCTGGCATCAACCGACACAGAGGGCATCCGATCGTTGGAAGCGACGAGAGCGAAAGGTCAGCCAAGTGATACGTGAGCTGCGGCAGGCACCACTCTCGATGGTTGCTGCTGGCCGCCGACGCCACCACCGCCATTGCCTTCACCATTGCAAAGCACACGCCTGTTCACCCGATGGCACAGCTATGACTCAGGACTTGAAAAAACTCCGTGGTGATCGGCCAGATGCTTTCCGTCGACGGATCGCGACTACTTTACGGAGCTGCAGCTTGTAAGGTCACTCTGGGTGCTTTCATATAGTGTCGCTCTTCGGTCGGTCTCATCGCTGGTGCAATCTTCAGTTGGCCCTAACTCATTGCAACGGTCAAGACCTCGCAAATGGCTCTTCCTTGTTTGTGAATAGTTGTGAATCATCTACTCTCAAGCCGCTGCTCATAATCGACATCATTTGATAGTTTGGATTTTACGAAACTACATTCCCATCCCTTTGCTTACTAAAGTTAGATCCGAAAGCAAACCAATCACTCATGCTGAAGTGATGTGGGGTGCGACCATCAACAACTGAGCGTGGTTTGGTCTAGGATCATGAAAAACAAACCCCTTCGGTACTGAGCAGTCAACGGTTTGTTGAGACCACAAATGTCTACCTACTGATTTTTGATAGAAAACAATACTGTTAGACTTTTTCCAATTTCGTATAAAAAAGCTCGATATCCATTTTGGAGCAGAATTTGGTGGGTGGCTAATCGACGACAGTAGAAAAGAAAGCTTCCTAAGGGGGACATTTTGATGGGAAAAGTCACAGAGCAGTTCTCGAGGATGTCACAAGCGAGCATAGCGACCACTGGTAAATACTTTTGATTCGAGCAACGTCCAACCTAATTCTGAACAAGCTTGGCAACTCATTTCAATAACGTCGATAAATCGACGATATGATTGAAAAAAATAATTATTTTGCTATATGGCAGGCCTTGCAGGAGCACGCTATCTCGTCCATTAAAAATAAAATAAAAAATGAGTGAGTGGCCACGTAATTACTGCACCTGATAAGGGAGGGACGAGGATGTATTATCGAAATTAATAGGGAGGACTGAAAAAACCAGTAGCAATTAAGAGAAAAGCAAGGCAGAAGGAGTATGCTATGAGAAAAGGAAAAAGTTATAGGAGTTCCTCTAATAAATGAGACCGGTAGAAGGCAGGTCCAGGGGAGTAAATCGGCAAAGTAAGGGAAATGGAAACGAAGCCTATAGTAGAGATATTTATTATATCGTTGCATAAGGATGGTGGAGAATGGGCAGCGAAGAACGGAAAAGAATATAAAAGAAGCATACTCAAGGAACGGACATCAAGTAAGGGAACTAGAAAGTTGCAAAGGCGAGATCACGAAGTGAACCGACGGGAAACAGGTTATTATGCTATCATGAAACTTCAGATCTTGACACCGTGAAACTGAGCCAAATATTACGAGGAGGGAGAAATGGATGTGAAGAGGGCGGGGCAGACAGATGTAAAGGGAAAGGGGAAGACAAACATAGGGCTGGGCAGTTTTAGCAGAGGCAAAGAAGAGATGGAATACTAAAAGGTAAGGATGAAGGAGGGAAGCAGGAGCATGCTTGGGGAAGACAAAAATATAAGGAGCATGCAAAAAACTGGAGCGTGGTGTGAAAGAAGTCAAGAAGAGGGAGGCCAATTAGCGTAAGGAAATGAAAAAGCGAGGGAAGATGAGAAATCAAGGCAGGGGCTGATCTCTAGAGGAAGCAAACAACAAAAACGGTCTCCTCAGTAATGTGAACCAGGTCTCAAACGTGGCGAATATCCTTGTTCTATACCATGTTCTCAAGCCGCAGCGGGAATGATCATAAAACATCTGAAAATCACCAAACGCTCGCATGTATGGTTCGAACTTTGTGAAAGGCTAGCCGAAACTACAGGCGCCGTCAAGTATCAGACATATAAATATCATGTATATGTCTGATACTGTATATATCTGTTTGCATATCGAAGCTCTTAGGAAGTGTAGTCAGCGAAGTAAGAAAAACGCCGAAGATTCTAAAAACGCTTTCTGGATCATGAGGCGAGGCTAAATGAGGTCTTCCAGTTTAGAATAGATAGAACAACCAAACGATGGCACTCCTTGATTATAGTTTATTTTTTTTTCAAGATGGTGATGGACTTTCAACACTTTAGAACCGAATGTATTTGACTTTTCTGTTGCATAATAAATGGCAGAAAACGGTGTAGTGGCAAGTTGCTCACTATCACACTCACGATCACCGGTTCATTTCCCCACTATTATGTCAATCAAGCCTTCCCTACCCCCAGGGTCGCTTAATCGATACCTAACTCGCCTGGGGGATCAAGGTACTGACTTGTATAATGACTGGTAACCACATTTCACTGCATAGGCCACATACGCATTCAATGCGTCACTACGATTCTGAATGGGAGTCGAATGCGGGGCGCATCTCTCAGACGGGATTGTTCAACGTTAAAAGTCTTTGTACTTTATTAGATGAGTCTTTCATTAAGAAGGCACGTGAAGTCATAGCTGGCAGAAAGCACTGCAGTAGTTCACTCATTTGGTTCCATAGTGAAATGATTTTATTTCTGCCTAGAAAGAGTGCACAGGAAATGGCTGCGAGACCATAAAATACTCTTCGACCACCTTTGCATTATGGCGTTTAAACTCGTGCCACAGATTTAATAACCACCTCGTACACTCATATTCATTGTGCCCGATTGTACGAATAGTAGCCTGATTACTCGTGTATTAACCCAATATCTGCGGTCAGGATAAAGATGTTCTATATTAGGTTCATATTTGTTATAGTATGGTGTAATCTAGACATAAACAGCTTTCCCAGCTCCCCAATCGCCTTGGAGTGGAAGCATAACCACGCGATCACTCTTCCGCAAGTTATTCTGACAACTTGGGACAGATTTCATTCTCAAGTTCGCCAGCTGCGAATCTGTGAAGTTTTGTGTCTGACACGCCCTTTCTTTTTCCTTTAAGACAAGGCTTTCAAACCACTTAAGCCATTCTCTGCACCTCGGTTCCGATAAGGGCCGTTCTTCAATGATAGTGGCAAATGTTCACTGCGCAACTGCGGATGAGAGAAACTGTGATTGTGCTTCTATTAGGTTGGAAGTTTATAGTTTATAGTTTAGTTTATAGTTTAAAAGTTGTTCAACATCTTGGACAGGTCTTTGAACTTTATTGAACAAAACCTTCAATCCACGATATAATCACCATTGATTATTTAGGACACAGGCGCATCCTTCGGGCAGCTTCTCGATCCTTCTCTTCCAGAATTCGACGCAGGCGACGCGAAAAATTGGTCGATTTTATTTTCGAGTTCACGACGATCATCAAATTTTTTGTCGCTTAGATGGTGCGAATATTCCAATTTGGACTTGACACCCTACTATAACAAACATGGAACAAACATCTGGCATCTTTGTTCTGGCCACTAGCAGCTCTCTTGAGATTAATTACCGTTAAAGGGCCTCAAGGAAAAACGCCTTGTCACAATTCATCCTAAGTCCGATCAGAAACGTGGCATGGCGAGAGCTCAGTAAATGGTTCATGTCCAAATCGGCTTATTTTGTGCCACATGTATCCGAAATGATGATCTTACATCTTCAGCCTCTTATACGGAAAATTATTGTGTATAATAGAAAGGTCAAATAGACTAATGTTTAGTGTGTTGAGAGCCCATCACTCATCCCTGAAAAAAGGTAAATTGTAATCAAGGAAAATCATCGTCAGATTTGCGTCATTGGCAATAGCATAGTACTGCTAGGAGAACATGTTTAAATTTTCTTTCCATCTGTTTCTTGAACTTTTGAAGTGATGGACATAAGCATTGATTGTGATCGATGGGAACGGGAGCTTTCTCCAGGCAGCGCAAGGGCCGGGAAAACAGCTCCTAAGGGATGTTCGTGAGTGAAGTTTTCGTGTTTCTCGGTCCTCCTTCACCCGTTACTGTGCCACAATTGTTCCAAATCTCGTACGCCGGCATGCCGTCAACATACTTCTTTCTCTGTTCTCTTTTATGATGGTGTAAATTCATATGCGTAAATCACCCGCGATTAGTGTATCTAGCTGTCCTGTGTTTCACCAGACTGCTCGCCTTCACCAAAACGTGTGCCAC
>UZAF01018294.1:21858-34684 GCA_900617895.1 Haemonchus placei | reverse complement strand
TATGGCTAGAGCCCCCAGCGCACGCAATAGCGTGCCTAGCCGCCTGGTAGAAGAAGTACGGTAACTCGTTTCAGCTTAGCGCCGCTCTACAACGCCGTCTAGAGGATACAGTAGTAGAAGGTGTAATAATACAAGCTCAGAGAAAGCTTCTGGAAACGATAAGTCCGCTTGTTACACAGCCTCAAAAACTATGGGTTGCATTAGATGGATCATACAACGCTCAAAAAGTGCTATCCAAGTTCGCAGTCCGCATAGAGCGGAAGCTACTGGAACAGTTGGTGACACCAGACATGGAGGAAAGCCAGTGGAAAATGGCAACCATGGTTGAGGCGGTAGACGCTCGAATCAGCACGGAAGAGCGCATGAATGAAATGGTCAATAAACAAGGGGTCGCTTGGGACGGCAACGAATCGGGATGGAAGAGGATCTCCACAACTTAACACACAAGGCGTGCATGTTCTGCCAATCTTCGGTACATGGATCAATCGCATGTCCCAGTTATAGCAACACTCCGAAAGACGCAATTTCCTTTTGGAAAAGAGTATACGCTTTGCTTACTTGTTTGCTTTAACTGCGGACGAGAGAGACAGGACTGCAAAAGGGAAAGATGCAGGTCCTGCAATGGTTTGAAAGCACAACCAAGTTCTATGCCCCGGAGAGTGGAAAAACATAGAAAACAGCGGGAACTTCCATCACCCAGCAAAAGGCCGACGCCAACTCAGAAACCAAGCGCGCAGCAGTGTGCAGGTGGCGTTACGGCGCACGCACACAAGGGACACAACAAGAGTGCACACCATACCCACGTCTACAAAAAAGGACCTTGTGCGAAATTCCAATCCACTGACGGCTCCAGATTTAGACACATCAAGCGCATATAGCACACATACAGCAGTACATGCTGGAAATGAAAGCATGCTTCTCTTAACAGAGGTAGGAAAGGAGGGAAACGCGATAAAAAAGAGTGGCACCGGTCGAAATCTTATTTGATACAGGAGCAGACCAGTCGTTCATCAACCAGACCCTTACGCAGGAGTTAGGCCTCGCACCTAGCGAGACTAAGAACTCCAATATTTATACTTTCGGTTCCACAGTACCTAGAGAAGCAAATATGTGGGTCGTTTGAGCAAACTCAAGGGCATACAAGGAAGGGAGGAGGTTAATACTGGTATTGTGCACTTGCACACAATACCAGCATTGACCGGAATAAGAACGGAGACGCATCACACTGAAAGGATGTGAGCTTCATTGCGAGCACAGGCTAAAACTTTTAGGGCAAGGTACGCGCAGGGATTCCAATCCGCAAATTCTACTTGGCTGCGAATAGCTCTGGGACTTATTGAGTTATCTTTCTCCACAGTACACGCTACCGTCAGGGCTACAGCTCATTCTCGTAAAACTGGGATATCTAATTACTGGAAAGCAACGACTGCCCACCATTTCCGAGCAGAGGGTTGGGGTTACACCCAAGATGGTATCAATGATTCAAATCATCACAGGTGATGGAAATGATCTCCTCAGGTGGGATAAATACTGGGCCATGGAGACGGCAGGAGTATGTGAATACACTGGCACAATCGACGCTGAGAGGTCGGCAATCAACGAAGAAGTGATTTCGTTTTCCAAAAAGGCAATTGAAAGAAGACGCGATGGCTACTATGTACGCCTGCCATACAAACAAAACCATCCCCCGCTTCCCTCCAACAAAACAGTCGCGCTAAGGAGACTCAGCAATGTTGAACATGCTGAGGTCCAACACAAAGCCTCTGGAGGGATACCACAACACTTTCAAATCCCAACAGATTGAGGGCATAATTGAAGAAGTGCCAGAACCTCATAAGAGAGGCGGAGAGGTAGTCCATTATATCCCACACCAACCGGTCGTCACGCCCATAAACCAACCACCAAATTACGCATGGTTTTCGACGCTTCCTCACACTTCAGAAATTGCTCTGGTCTGATCGATGTCTTACACCAAGGTCCTCTTATCTTACCTGTACTCTACGCTATGCTATTACGCTTTCAAATTCCGAAATTCGTCGTTACCTCAGACGTAGAGAAAGCGTTCCTTCAGGTCCGTTTACACGAACTCGATTGCGAAGCGACGCTTTTTTTGGTACGCTACTATGAAAAGAACCCCGAAGAGGAAAATCTGATCACCTATCGATTCTCCAGGGTTACGTGTCTTAACGTATCGCCCTTTCTCCTTGGAGTCACAGTCCACCTCCATCTTCGCAACGAAGCGAATGGCAAAAGACTGGAGAAGGAGCTAAGGGATCGCTTCTACGTCGATAATCTCATCTTAGCAGCGGAAACCCCAGAGGAAGCGGTGCACAAATACAGATGCGCCCGCGAAATTTTTGCAGAAATTAGGATGAATCTGCGAGAGTTTCTCTCCAACGATAGGGTCGTGAACGAAAGACTCGTGCGAGAGTCCCGAGCAAGCACAAGGTATCAAAAGGTCGTGGGAATACTTTCGGAGAGGAGAAACGACAAGCTATCAATTCGATGTAACCTCCCACTCACGCCACACCTTACTAAACGCATCGTAGCAAGACTAATTGCTTCAGTGTATGACCCCTTTGAATGGCTCGTCCCACTTCTCACTCAAGCGAAAAGATTCCAGCAGGACTTGTGGAAGCAGAGGTATGGCTGGGACACACCATTACCTGAAAACTTGCAGAAGCGCTGGAATACGCTTTGTAAAAATGCGCATCCTGTAGAAGCCACTGAGCAACCCAGAACGCAGCAGTTTAGCAGTCTTCTCCGACGCCAGCTCCATCGCTATGTCAGCATGAGAGTATACCTCGGCGGTGAGCAGTCCACATTGGTTATGGCCGAATGCAAGCTACCCTCCATTAAAAGTAACCCTACTATAACCAAAATGGAAACGAACGCATTGGCGATAGCATTATGCCTAGCACTCTCAATATTCCAGGTGCTCAACGAACGCATTCCTCATGGTATGAAAAACGCTTATATCTTCTCCGATTCGCAAGTGGCGCTAAGCTGGCTAGCTTCAAATTCAACCGCAACAAATTTTGGAATGCTCGTTAACAACCGCTTGAAAGAAATACGACGCATTGTAGAAGCCTTCAGCAGTGAAGGAGTTCAAGTGTATTTCAAATTTGTACCGACAAATCAGAATCCAGCTGATGCTGTTACTCGAGGTCTCACAAAAACGCAATTGAACCATGCTTTTTGGTGGGAGGGATCCCATTTCTTACACTGTGGTGACCAGGCGGAAGGGTGGCGCCTTGATATGATCAGAGAGATTGTTGTCTCTCTGTTAAACGAACGAACAGAAAAACGGTGGTTTTGTGACAATTTACTTCAGACCAAACACAAAGACCCTGGTTAAGGGTGGCGAACAAGAGTCCCCTGTTACGGGTAAGATAGAGTAGAGAATCTCCTACTTAAGCCACGCCCCGAAGAAGCAGTGGTGACCGCGGGTTCTGGCCTATGCCAAACACTCCCGCCGGCCACGATTAGTCAAAATTTAAACGCATAAGAAACAATGGAATTTTGAAGTATCAGCACGCTGCCCACTTAGTCGTCATTGTCCTCTGAAGTCCTGTTTCTCGAGTGGCGCACATTATCACGCTGTGTGGTCTCCCGCACGCCGCACACTGTACGCCGCAGTCGTCATCCTCGGCATGAGCTGGCTTGCGGCAACGACCACAAAGGCCGAGCCACGCCACCTGCATGCCTGCCGCTCACGAATGCTAACTTTTTAGTGAGGTAGTGATTAACCCATAAGGTAGAAGTTCCAAGACCTAGAATAAGTAATACTAGAAGCCCAAATTTGGGATTAGTTTGTAGCGCGTTCTTTGGCGACAGCTCGGTTTTTCCACTTACAAGAAGGGAAGTCGTCTTGCCTTTGTATACTGTATAAGAACATGCCGCTACAGCTTCATTGCTTGGGCACGAGAAGAGCCAGAGACATACACCTTTCAAGAGCTTATTTTCTCCGCTAAGAACTCTGTGGTTTGTTATCATAGCGTTATTTGTCACCCATGACGTACTCCATTTTTTGTAAAGTTCCATGGAAACGCGGTCATCCCGACTCGAATGCCTGATAAAGACCTCCCTGATCAAAGATTCCACTCCATTTAATAATGAATTAACAACACTGAGCGGGTCGTACACAGAATCAGTTTGGCTGACTATATCTACTTTCGTAAGCGTCATCTTCATCTTGAATTTTGTCTTGACTGTTAACCGGCCGTTCTACTTGTCGTAATGAGCGCCAAGAAGTTTCATTTTACCAAATGGGGTCCGGTTGTTCTTCGGTATTACCACATTAACAATATTCGAGTTGGAGACATAATGTCGAAGGTTCGTACAGATTTTTGAGAACAAACTCTTCGATTCCTTGTATTTTTGGAGAATCCTCCTGCCAGTTTGTGCTTGAAGTAAAATACTGCCGATATACAGGTTTCTGCTTGTTTCTGCTGATGACTCGGTCCCATCCGAGCATGAAAATGCTAGACGCAAAATAGTTGGGAGACTAAGCGACGCAGTAATGCTGAATGGTAACCGATTAAAGCGGTACTCTAATGTTTGACCTCATAATAAGCTTCGTGGTATCTTTCGCCCACAGTGGGCGGCATAACTCTTTGTGTGCGTCTTTGAGCCTAATCTGCGTGAATGCGGCCTCATTCTCAAGTTTTGAGATATTGCACTGCAATGGAAATGGTGCTGTGACATAACCTATGTCGATCGGTCTTGAAACTGGGCTACTTTCGAAATGTTCCTGAGTTTTACTATCGATGGCGCAATCATCGGAAGAAACTCTTAGTCCTTCTAGTTTGAATGGCTTTTCTGACATTCGATCCTCTGAGCCCTCGTGAATGATCATCAACCCAAAGGAGACTGACTGATGTTCTGCGGGGTTGTCTAGCCTGCCTAGGCCATAAACTGCTGGACCGAACACGGTTTTTGCGATTCGCAACCCTGAAGGTGTTCTCTGTGAAACTCCGTCTTCTATGACAAGATCGTGATACCTGTCGAGTCCGACTAAAATTTTGAGCACCTGTCGCCCTCCTTGTAAATTGAAATTTGCGACGCAGATCTGGTTATGCTCAAGGAAATTGGCATCTTCTTCTGTCAGTCTTACCGAAGGAAATCCTTTTGTTACGATTGGTTTGGTTTGTACGTTGAAGCGTAGTTCTTTCCTGTACGCGCATCTAACTCTCAAAGGTACAGTTGTGCTATCGAACCGTTCAACGTGTCCTCCAATGCCCGACATTGTACAGGTTTCTGTGAAGAATTTCGAAAGTACAAAGTCGTTTGCTAATTTCTCTCAATCATGGTTTTGTGAGCTCCAGTATCGAAGAAGAAGAGCACTTTCTCGAACCTTTTATTTTTGTTATTCCAAAGATTGCCCTCTGCTTTCATAAGAATCAGTTGTTCATTTTTGCTCGTGTCGATCTTCGAGCGGTCGTAATCCTGCTCAATTTGAATGACCTGTGTGTTGGTCTGTTGGGTTCTCCTATCATCGTTGCAATAACGACTGCTAGGCCTGCTATCAGACTGCTGTGGTCTGCTGCCATAGCTTTGTTGATTGGCCTCATTTCTTGCCGGCCAGGGATTGCCGGTGGGGCTCTCACGTTGATGTTGAATGGTCTGCTTGCCAAACACATGCTATGATGATGTTTCTGGCCGCAACTGGAACAGTTAGGCTTGTTGCAATGATTGCTTGAGTGATTATCGTTGAAACATATCCAACACAGACGGTTCTCCTTGGCGATAGCGCGTCTCCTTTGAATGTCGGTGACGGTTCTGCACAATGCGGAATGGTGATTATCGCTTCCGCAAAAGGCGCAGTTTCGTGGAAACCTTTGACTTTGTGTTCTAGAATCATCAGTGTACCTAGTTTCCCTGGTGTACCTGGTTTGTTCGCTTTCGGAACCCCAGTATGTCTCGACAAAGAGTTTGGAGGATATTTCTCTTTCTAACAGCGTTATGAGATTTCCAATTGTAATATTTTTGTCGTCCTGATATTTTGCTAGGACGTCCTTTATTATTCTGTAAGGGAACTTTTTGATTATTGTTTCAGTCCACATAGGATCGCTAGTGGCTCTGATGTCATAGTCAGTAGAGACCATTTGGTTCACAAGTGCTTTGATCGATCCAAGCAGTCATCACAGCCTTTTGCATTTTGTGCAGCAGCTTTCAAATCGAAGAGTTTCTGCACTATTTTTGACCTGTTGATCGGTCGGTTACCGAATTCATCTTTGAGTATCTGTACGATCCACTCATAATTCTTTGCTATCGGCTCTACTCCTTTAATGGCTCTCTCTGCTTTCCCTCTTAGACTGTCCTTGAGTAGAACAATCTTTTCAATTAAGCTCAGTTCATTGCTTGAGTGAATGAGAGATTCATAAACTGCCCAGTACTCTGGGAATTCCTCTTCGCTACCATGAAATTTTGGTAGGCTGATACTGGGCGGTTTGATTGACCGCATCCTTGAGGTGCTCTCAGAATTCGGGTCCTCCGAGTTTCCCTGAGCTAAACTTGCCCGGTTGTAACTGTGAGTTGATGATCCTTCACTGTCATTATTAGCTGAAGGTAATTTTAGTTTTCTCTGGGTGTTTGCCAATTTTACTTTAGCCTCAGTTAACTGAGCTTCCAGTATATGAATGAAAACCTCAGCACTTGCCAAATGCTGTGGATATTGAGATTCTCTTTAAATTTCCTGAACTTCTAGAATGAGTTCCTTTTGATCGGTCTTTTTTTGCGTTAGCATAATAATTCTCTATTTTATCGACTCTCTCTTGAATAGTCCCGACAGCGGTTTTTATACGACTAATTGCTGACGATAAAAGGTAACGTTTGCCAGAGCTTTTTCGTGAAGTTCCTCCTCATTTTCGGGATACTCTAGGTTCGCTCCGTAGCATTGGTATTTTTGTAACAGAGTGGCTAGCGCTGTGGCGCTAGCAATAATTGGTTTCTTGTAGAAGTAGAGTGCCATATTGATATCTCTACTACTTTCCTCTACTTACTTCGCTGCTGTCGAGCGGTTGTTTTACTAGTGGTAATGTACTTGCTGTGATTTAGCAAGCAAAAGTACGCTGCTTTCGAGCGATTGTCCTTCAACGAGGAAAAGATAAGCTAAGTCCGACGGAATTAGCAAGTAATTCGCTGCTTTCGAGCGATCAAGTGAGATATGTCTGTTAAATTCGACTAGAAATTCAACAAACAACAACGCAATAACGTTGTTCTTCGCAAAGCTGTTGTTTGCGGTTTTCTGGGCTGAGCCCAAGGACAGGCGATTTGCTGGCCTTGAAACGGCTTTAGCCGATGCACCAAAAAATGTGGTGACTAGGCGGAAAGGTGGCGCCTTGATATGATCAGAGAGATTGTTATCCCTCTGTTAAACGAACGAACAGAAAAATGGTGGTTCAGTGACGATTTATTTGAGACCAAACACAGAACCTGGTTAAGGGTGGCGAACAAGAGTCCCCTGTTACGGGTAAGACAGAGTAGAGAATCTCCTACTTAAGCCCCGCCCCGAAGAAGCGGTGGTGAAATTGTCTACAGGGTCGCGTATGTTTTGGCCTATGCCAGAACATACGCGACCCTGTAGACAATTTCTTACGCGACCTGTGGTCCGTATGCATTTAGCATGGACAATACGCAAGAGCACAACCCGGCGTCAGCCACGCACGCAGTTACGCAGCATGTAAGGTCGGCTAACCCCACACAAAAAACGCGCGTCCGGTCTAGCAAGTGGTTCCTTTTCTGCATCATGCTTCTTTCGCTCTTTCAAGGGTTGAATGGGAATCCACAACGGATGCCACGAGAGTGTGCGCCAAAATGGTACGAGCTATTACGCAAACCGTGCACAAATCCCAAAAAGTTTATGCTCACTCACCCGTACCATAGTACTGCCGTACACATCTGGGTCATCATCTCTCATAATAAAGCATGATCATAAGGCTTTTTTAAGCGAAGTAGCCATGGCTGTTCATTTAGAACAAAGGCCTCGCAAACTGATGAGACCACATTCAACAATGTCAAGCACAGATGTCCCTTGGCATTCGTATTCAAACTCAAGCGCTGGACGCCTACAATAGCTCAAGATTTTCCACAGAGGTGTAATGGTCTGGCCACCCCCAACCGTTTCCTGCGATACACAAAGCTCGTGAAAGCAAAAACCCGGCTCATGATCACGCACCTTATTTTGTTTTCGAAATTCGATTCGAAAAAGTTTTGAGAAAAAACAATACGCTCGCAACTCATTTTTGATGTTCGAGCTCAAAGGTAATATCCAAAAAACGCTTCAAAAATTTTATGACGCAGAAAAGTTAGTTAGCAAACAAAAAACATGTAGCTAACAACGCGCATTTGATTTACGCAAACATTACCCCCTCAGATTTTGGACCTGTACGAAGAACTGAAAGCCATTGTTCAAAACGAAACGGCGAAACTTCAAGAGTTCATCGCTTGGGCATGGACAACGTGCGCAACACACTCACCGACGCCATTTGGAAATTGTCTCCACTGGCAGCCTGGGAAGGACGTACTATAGACGGAGCAACGGCGAGGGGGAGGTCACCGAGTTGCTTCAGCCAGAGCCGAGCCCTCTTGACCGAGAGGAAGCGGAAATTACCCAGCAGAATGCGGAGTTAATGGAAAATGTCGCAGTGGACAAAGCTATGATGTGGCGCCAAATAGATGGAGAAATCTTCGACGCTCACGCAGAAACTGAGGAATTTGACAATCTCATCGACGAACTCGAAAGTGAATCCAAATGTAATGTAAACCCAGGAGCTTCAGTCGAGGCATCATAAGACGCCGGGACGAGAGAACAATTTGCTGCTTTTTGCCAGAGAGTCGGAAAACACTATAGCGATTCTTGTGAGATCTACAAGGAAAGCCCGGTGCGCAGATTCATAGTGAATGAAGAACATAGATGCGCCTGCTAATTTAAAATCAAATTCGAACACCATGTTTGCTGCAAGTTCAACGTGGGATGTTATCACTGCAAAAGGTGTGGACACCATTGCTCTGTGTGTGACCTACCAGAAAGCTCGCCGGAAATCAACAGAAACCTGGCCGAGGCAACGGATGCGAAGAGGGAAGCTGAAAGCAGGACCAAGGAGCTGAAGGAGCGGCTGGAGGAGCTAAACAGACAAGTCTACCCGGCGTGAATTCTATGAAGTGTTGATTTGTCTGTTGCTAACACGTGTTGTCTAACACGTGTTACAAGAACGGGACCCTAAGTGGTGGGGAATATCGCGACTTTCGCGATCACTAAAATCTTTGATCTCAAACCATGGGTGATCTGACGGGAATGATGTTTTGCTTTTGGTTTTCGGATCAAGGGGTATGTTTAGGCCACCCATGAAACGATAGCACCTTCTTTCTTCGTCTTCGCCTACAAGTCCGTCCTGCACATATTCTGTTCTGTTATTTACTCCGTTCATTTCTGTGCTGCAAAAATAGATATCATCCACTGGACCACCATCGCATACAGAAGACATACATTATTCATATGCTTATCGGGACATATATATTTACTCTATCATACCGTAGACCAAGTTCATCTTAGTACCCGCGCGGACGTAATTAGAACGCAAATGGAATTCCCTATCAGCGACCCTATCGTCTTGGACTTGTAAAGGATTATGGATCTCGGTGCGAGTACTCAGGCCATACCCAACACTAACAAATCACCAATAAACATTAAATCTGATCATCACACTGTGTGGAAAGGAGGAAGAAGCTTGACCATAACTGATGAACTCCAACGTAAGGTAGTTTGCTGCATGAAGAAATGAAAAAGTTCTCAACTCGAGACTTGTAGAGTGGAAGTACAGCTGCAGAATCCCATATAACTTTAAAAATTTATTCAGAATCAACAACGAACAAATAACGCTTACGCATCAACTTTCTTCACGTGTTTTTTCGATTTCGGTTGCTGCGAACGAACAATTGCAGCAGCACGCCTTTGGGCAAGCTAAAATAACCAACAATATCAAAAATAAAGAAATGAGGTTGGACAAAAGTAGATATACGGAAAAAATTTCGACGATAATATCGTTGGGGGCACCGCTCTTTTACAACATTGAGCGCTAGAGCGCAGAGAAGGAGGTGGCCGACTCTGCGAGACCAAATGAAGTACAAAACGTTTTTCAGTCGGAAAATATAGTTTTTTTTACCCAAGCTTTAGGAGTGAAGAAGCACCGGGAGGATGAATCTATTCCGTATTCAATCATCTCACCCACCGTGGTACTCCTCAAGGCTCAGGGATGTTGTATTCGTAAGCCGTCTAGCAAGAACCGTCTCTCAACGTAAGTAAAGTCGGCTACTCCTCCTTCTCTGCCCTCTCGGCCCACTACTTTGTATTTTCTCGAAATACGAATAGGAGATATAACTGCTGTAGGGTACCACCACCACTTCTTTCTCATTACTGATATTGGGCTTCTTTCATTCCTTCAGACATTATCCCGAAAATAAGCGCACAACAGCCCCCGAGTTCCATGTCGACTGCAAGTTCCGTAATCCTCTGAAAGAGTATACATCCCATAAAGCGCTGATCTTCATTACCGATCGCCCCAAATGAAACTTTATGACCTGACTGCACCTCTTTACAACCGAACGGTTTCCCAACGATGAAGTACGACAGCACTTCCTATTAACACAACTCACCAAAATTTGTTTAGAAAGAAAACTTCTGACAAAAGAACATGTTTAAGCAAAGCTTCAAGCCGCCTTATAATCAAGTTACTCGATAACGACGCAATAAAAACGTACCTTGTAGTATGGAGTGAGACCTTGACTTTTTGCGATTGCCTTCACAGATTTTAAAATTTTGTCACGGTTACGAAGTGTGATGGTCCTGACGCTTATCGCTGGTCTTCCTGCCTTACCTGGAAAGTACAGTTATAAGATTGCAGTAGAAAAGCAATACATGATCTAACGATTCCCTCGAAATTCCAACAAATACCAAAAACAGTGAAATATTTGAATACAGACCACAAAACGAAAGTTTGGGAATAGTAAGAATGGTTTATTCTTTACTAGAAACCCGCCGCCTTAAAAAGTAATTTGGGAAGATTGCTGATGGCGACCGGTCGACATTCCAATGTTGATGACTGATACCGTATAATTTTTCAGAATGCCTTTTATTCTTGCCCTTGTCCCTGGGAGAAGTGCGATTCTATCACCGGGATAACGATGCCACGTGGAAAAATGTGGCGCGCAGCGCAAGGCCAAGCAAGAGTGAGGCAAAATTTTAATATAACAATGTCAAGCCATTGATAGCACTTCGTCTTGAACGCAGTCACATAGGGATTAGAAAATGAAGAACAACTTTAAAGGCACAGTTCACGATAACTCTGAATTACCCAGATTATGACAAAAAATGGAAGGAAAGGTGGAAAATAGTGCGATTAAGGTGATTAGAGCGCGCAAATTGGTGTTTTCAGAGTGAAAAAAGCTTAGAAAACCCTTTAAAAAGGAAAAAGGGGGCTGGACGAGAATGAGACCAGAAAAATGAAGTAAAAGAGGTGTTTGGACGAGCTATACAACGTGTATCATTGCGTACATGTGGGTTGTGGTGCGAATGGTGACTTTAGTAAGCGAAAATGCTCTCTAAAATTCATTCACTCAATTCATGGATCAACAAAAACACTAATAACAGCAAAAATAGCCCCCCCCCCTTTCTCAACCCCTTAAGGTAGAAAACTAAATTAAGGAGGCAGCAGCAAACAGAATAACAGACAATAATAGAATAGCAGAAAAACGTCGTCTAATCATTCGGCCATCAGTTGATTGCGCGCTGAGCGTGTGGGTCCTGGCGCGAATATTGCAATCCGTACCGCCTCGACACTCGTTTGACACGACACCGGTACATGGGCGCGGCACCCGGGCGACCCGGTAGTGGGACTCCCACTATGCCCTAGCTGTTGAGTTTTTTGAACCGGTGGCGTCCTTCCTGTTACCCTTGGGAGCCCACTGAGTATTCTCAGAGGGAGAACTCGGAGGCCATTTTTATCGTGAATTGTACACTTAAGCATCAAAAGCGCAGGAAACATATCTGAGGAATGGGATTGCATACGGACTGAAGAATGAAAAGGAAAATGAGATTTCAAGTACCAGAAGGAAAACCGAGCCTCCCACTTGAAGTCACACCACTGTGGTGTCGTTGCATGACCATGACAAAAGGTGTAAATCCCAATCGCAATGGGCGCCGACTCGCGAGTGCGGCGTGATCCCATCATCTCGGCGATAGAGTCGCAACCCATTCCTTTTTCCTACACCAACCAATAACAGCTTCTACACAAATTAACCATCTATATGCGCGTAACACATCAGACCCACTCCTACTTGCATACTTAACCCTAATAATGGCTAAATATCCCCTTATATTCAACACGTACTTCTTCGCGAGTTTAGACCAGGCAAGTCTTGAAGCCTTCACTGGTTGGTTTATGTTGCAAACCTCGTTCCAATGTCTCGACGAGGAAGCAAGAATGTCAAAGGTAAGCCCCGATCTGGCCGACCGGCTGCGATATCAAGAAGAAATTTGGGCACGTTATGCGCATACAAGTAATAAAATTCTTCCATAATGATTCCGTGGGAAAATCCTCAACATCCCATGAAAAGTCTTTTTTGAAATTTTCGGAAGATACTTACCGAAACCCCTAATACAGTGTGTTTCAAAAGTATGTGCACACCCAACATTTTGTTATTTTGAGAATGCCATCGCTTTCTGTAACAAGTGACCTTGACCATTCAATTCCTTGTGTGCGATAGCTTCAAAAGTATGTGCACACTTAGCAAAAAACAAAAATATAACCGAGATCAGGAATCAATA
>UZAF01018293.1:17650-34692 GCA_900617895.1 Haemonchus placei | reverse complement strand
TTGTTGAAGAAATTAAGCTATTAATTGCTCAGATGATATCTGAACGTTGGGAGTGGGTAGCCGACAATACTGGGATCTACTGGACTTTGCACTAGAATATTAGCCACTTATCTCATTTGATGCTCTTTGAAAAAAGAATACTTGCCAATATCTGAATGAATTTTATTTCAAGAAAAGTTTTCAACATCCCAATGAAATGACCACTTGAAATTGTAAACGTCCGGGTGTGAAGCTGTTTTTTTTCACGATATAACATGGAATCCTTTTTTACAACTGAGTTCCATGAAATTTTTTGGATATGTGACGCTGGTCTCCGGTACTTCCCTCAGAAAGTGGTACTGGCCATCGTGATTCCTGTATTCAAAAGTGTTAACAACCTTTCAACTGTGAGTCGTCTTGTATTCGAGCCTAACTAATATGGGTAATGGTTGGGATTGGAGCGATACAACGAGTACTGCTGTGGCAAGGTTCGAAATTGGAAGTAGGTGCCACCGCTACAAGTGCTGTTATTGAATATTGACTTTTCTGTGTTCTTGCCGGATCACTGTGTTGGTTTCTTTTTTGTTTTGCCTCAGGTTTGCTATTGTTTGTGTACATAGTTGGAAAGATTGAAGAAACACCCGTCTTTCCTGTTAAGCTTCAGGAAGGAGTCAAGGAAAGGAGGCGCTTGATTTGGTGCAGCATAATCGCCTGACTTCGTACTGGCGGTGGGGGAGCTCACCAATATTGACGGCGGGGGAGCTCACTAAGGATGAGTCTATTCCGTTGCACGCTGCTCACTGTGCTGTTGGAAAATCAAAGGGAACTCGGCCCCGTGGCAAAGGTAAATAAAGCGTAGGAAGATGAGAATATGGTCTTCCGTAATCTCTTGATAGCTTTCGTTCATGTGTGCATTCCAGTTCTGTATCGTGTAAGGACAACTTGTCTTCGGTCAGGCCTTCTGATGTAACCGATCAATCGTCTTCTGAAGAAGTGGAGCGGACCAGATCCTTAGTGATTGCAGGCGTACCTGAGAATCGTAGTCAGAAGAGTCATGATAGAGTTGCTCATGATCGTCATTGCATTCATCAGCTTTTTGATTACCTCGTAATCAATTGTGTCCCATTCTCGAGAAATCGAATGGGGAGTGCAAGTCCTACCAATGTCACTGCCGATAAAGCTTGTTCTTAGGCGAGCACCGCAGCTAAAATACTCCTCCCTCCCCCAGGGAGGGTTTTTATAAGGCCATCTCTTTCTGAGGAAGAATGGGAGCGAAATCCAAATGAAGAGGCTTAACCTTAGGCTGGAGGGGAGTAGAGGATTTGGTCTCTTCTCTCTAGTTGCGGTAGAGTAGTTTGTGACGAAAAGGAAAAAGCCGAGTTTTTGGTCAATGTTTCTGAGGAAGCTTATAAAAAAATGGTGATTAATTGGAACATGACAGTATCTCGCTATTCCAGGGTACGTCCGTATTTCCGGTTATGGTCATTCAGTCTGGTTTCAGGAAAAGGTGTACGATCTGCCATGTAAGTGGCCGAAATCTCACTAGGATACCCTCGATCATATTCCACTTGAAGTTATAGAACAGTTGGCTTCTATAATTGCAGGACCAGTGAAGTATATCTTCAAATTGATCCTAATGAAAACTGAGGTGCCCAAAAGGTGAACTCTTCCATTTGTTACGCCGGTTCTTGAAAAAGCTCCTCTTCCTCGCACTTCCAATTATCAACCAGTGAGTGTAATCTCGATTTTTGCCAAACTGTTTTAAAAAGTTTTGAAAAAGGCGATTTTAAATCGTTTATAAATACAGCATCATGTCTGAGCATCGGCATGGCTTTCAGAAAGGCAAGTTACATTGAGGCTATGCGCAAGCACTTGATGACTAGACTTCATACCTTGATAGAGATCTGGGTATTGTTGTGATATACCTTGAGTTTGCTGAGGCCTCTGGCAGGGTACCTAGGAAAAGCTGGTAGCCAAACTCCTACCTGTGGGTATTCATCCTCAGATTGGGAGTGGATTAAGTCATTCCTTACTGATGGATCCTATCAGGTTCGTGTCAGCAATGTATTTTCAGAACCAGACTGGTGCGCAGTGGGGTACCTCAGGCGGTGTCTTGCCTCCCATTCTTTTTACTACATACATACACCTACGAACTGCAGAAACTGCTCACTGCTAGAGGCGTTGAACGTGCAGCTTTTGCTTTTGATTTCAAATTATATCACCCGATCTCGTCTAATTCAGAAAAGGTATTGGAAGCCGTTCATGACGTTAGTAAGGGGGCGAAGTTGTTGGTGTTGCTTTTATGTAGAGAGAAGACCAAGGTTATTCGCCTGGGTAAAGTCGGAATTGATTACTTCGGAGTATTCACTTGATGAAGTGAATCTGAGCATAGCTAACAAAATCAGAGACTTAGGGCTCCTAATTCGGAGTGATCTCATTCTCGATGAGTACTGTCCACAAATTGCTTCTTGAGCCTAGCAGTATTTTTCAGATGGGTAATCGATTACAACAGGTAACTCTCGCAAGACCGTGATTCGCGAGGTGTTAGGCTGTGTTGGTTCTTTGTGAAGAAGACTACGGAGGAGTTTGATAGGCTGATCGAATGGGAGTAGTCACCGGCAAAATCAGTACTTCTAAGACTGCTCTAGGCAAGTATCTTACATCATAGCTTCGAGGGTGTTCTGAAGTTCTTTCTTCTCGAGTTAGATATCGGATCCTTGTTGCATGAGTCCATAGCTTATATTTGTTGTGTTTGTTTTTCCCTCAGTCTATACACCACTCAGGAGTACCTGTGTAAAGAACAAATGCAAATATAAATCAAATAATTAAGAATCCGGAATAGGAATTTCTGGCTGCTCATCGGAGTGCCAGCAGCCGTGACTAAACCAGTGCTAATGAAAATGTTCAAAACTCTATGTCGACGACACAGAAAAATTTGAGCTTAGAACGTGATTATACACTATTATTATAAACTGAATATTATGAATACTGTTGAGCCTACTACTTTCTATTGATGGGAAGACAAACTAAATTCCATTTTTCCGTTTCCTGCTTCCGTTTCTCAGGTTTGAAATCACAGAATCGCTGCTTTGCTTGCACAAAATCATGCAGTACTGCTAAATATGTGTGTCAGGGATTTTCTGATGATATAGTCGTGCTCCGGAAACATCAATTCCTCCTTCATTTCTGCTCAATTGAGTAGAGGATGGGTCTACAGTAACCCATGAACGTATTTTTATTTCAATAAATATTAGGTGAAAAGAACCCCAAATAGAGACACTGCATGTAGCGATTATAAAAGAACGTTATTACCAAGTAGTATAGTATTCGAGCAGTACTTGGCTCGCGAGCATGAAGACCTGTTTTTTACTGAACTCACAGTGGCGTTCACCTCCACTTCTCCTTTTCCTTCATTTTTCTCCGAGCGGAACAAATGAATTAGCTCTTCTGTTGAGCACTCATCAAATGCACTTGACTCTCGTTGAAATTGATTGTATTGATAGACAGATTCAGCTCAAACTGTTTTGCGCTAAATACTTTCACATTCTACCATGCATTTTATCATGAAAATTCGGTTTCCTTTTTGTGAAGCCACTTCTGACTTCGACTGTATACAATCCCTCTAATACATCCGAAATAAGAGGTCGCTTGGCAAACATTCGAGTTTATTGCCCTCCAGAACAAAATAAAGAAGGCTCTGAGAACATACTAGCATGTTAGTGCGTTTGAGCGTAAAGGAAAATCTTGTACTTTATGAACTCATGAACTTACAGTAGATTGAAAGGGCAACTCTCTCCGCGTTCATTTTGACATGTGGTCCCCCACGTGACTGTTTAATTTTCTGAACATTCTTTTGGCCCGTGTACTGACAATGTACCAGCAAGAGTAGGACGCATTCCATCGTTTTCACCACCGTGGACCACTAACATCTGATACCTTTGGCTATCTTTCACTCGGAAACTTCTGAAAAGCGAGCGAATTAATCACAATTGTAAATGGCAATGAAGTCTTTGAATTTTTGTACATGGTGAATCTACCCCATATGAAATAAGGAAACTCTAGTGGCAGAGATATTTGTATGTCGTGAGAAAGCCCGCAATTGATGCAATCAGTCAAAAGTTCAAGGGTAGAGAAATTTCAGGGAACACTTGCCATTAACGAACACGTGCCTTTATGGAGACCCTCAACAACCTACTTATACTCTAGATCGTTCCTTGTAGCAGGTTTTCTGAATAGGGATTCAAGGTCGTTAGATCCCTCATGTTTGCGACTCACTTCAACTCCCGAAATCTCATCTCTGTAGGCAAGTAGCGTCGAAAGTTCTGCCTCCGCCTCTCCCTACTTTCAGACACATTTGACTCTACATAACAACTCTCGTACATGAAAAAGCTTTGATTAGTATTTAGACATAATTTCCACTATCATAATAATTCCAACATCTTTCATGGGAATGAATCGAAGAGATCGTTGCAAAATTGCAGTATTGAAGGAACGTATTTATAAATAAATCGATGCAGCCTCGGAAACTAAAGCAATGAGAATCTGTGTGGACGACTTCAGGGTATGCACAGGTACACGTATACCAGGCGTTTGGAAGAGTGTCCAAAATCGGGATAGCATCGTGATGGTTTGATTTTCCGACTCCTTCTAGATAAATCTCAGCACACACATGATCTATTACCTTGATGATGATTTCCTTGATGTAAAGATTTAACAAATCTTGGAAGTTTCATTAAAATGTGCCATTCGAACGAGGGTAGCAAAATTAATATGCTAGTGGCTACATTTTAAAAATTCTTCGCATGCATTTATTCTGGATACGCCACTAGAAAAACATGGGGAATAGAAACATTAACCTCAATTCCTGTCACAAAATTCAAGAGCACTTGAGTACGACGTTACGTCAATTCGAGGTCAAGGCTCAGAAAACGGAGGGTTGGAAAGAAAACACAGACAGAAAATTCACACAGAAAATTGTTCTAAGGTGGAGTCATCCACGAAAGCGTCTGTGGGAAACCATGCTTTCTCAAAAATGGGAAATGAAAAAAGACAGGAATGAAGCTGTTTCTCAGGCGAGGACCAATGGAAACCCGTTCCAAAGAAGTGCTGACAAAAACCAGAAGAGTAAAAGCTCGCGGACAATTCGATAACTGGACATTCAAAATCGACAGTTTAGTTAATGCGTTGAAAATGTGCAAAACGCTACAAATTGTAATTAGAACTGAACTCTGACAGTGCTGAACATGAGCACAATAAAAAGAAGAGAGAAATGGAGAAAAACTCCGAGGCCAAAAAGACGAACTCTTGGATACAGGGAGGAAGTTAGGCATTTTATGGGATTATCGGGCAATCGGTAGGTATTTCGGGAGTGTTTCTCAGTGGTTGCCATTGAAACATTCTCATGACAAGACCAGATTTTATCTACCTAAACAACTGATGGGTTCATCACGATCGAAACAGTACGTATAATACACTTCCTATCCCTCAGTTATCCCAACCAACCCATAGTACCTAACATGAATCCGTCAGCCGCTCCTCGAAGGAACCTCTTCAATGGACCATCAGGTTTTTGCTGTGGTGCATAACCATATGCATAAGAATAATCTTGCTGAGCTGCCGCTTGTACGAACTGTGGTCCTACGGGAGGTCCATACGGTGCTGCCATCGGCACTGCTCGCATCACAACAGGCGGAGTAGCGATTGTTGATACAGGAGATACGGGAACAGAAGAGCTGGCAATGATAGTTTGTTGTGGAGGGTAGACTGGCTCGTAGACAGGAACGGTTCCAGCCAACTGAAATTAATATGTCCTGAGTTAACACATATATATATATATATGTATTCGAAAAAAACAAAAGTTAGAGTTTCCCACATTACACTATAATACTAACATTTTCAGTAGTATTAATCTTAGTACCATACACTCAGAAATTTTAAGAATTGCTAGAACTTAGATACAAATAGAGATATGTACAAATAAAAATGATCTTAGCCAAAAACAAATTTATACTATATAAATACGGCTTAAAATGTAAAACGCTTATTAGAATATTAGACACATACTGTGTTAATATTAGTATGCAATTACTTGAATTCCTAGTCAAGTTACGTTTAACTACTCAGATAACATGCCCTTCCTACTTTTGTAGGTTCGGTCTCTTCTTAATGTTTTCCGGTAGTCAAATGGCTCTTCATCCTGCACTAAAAAGTTTTTTGTTGTATTAACTTTTTCTATATATACATATGATTAACCTCCCTTTTTACTAGTCATTTGAATAGAGTTCAATAAAATAATATGTCATACGCTTAGCAACAATGCAAACAGTGAAATACACAAATATCACAAAACTTGAAGTACCCTAAAAGTACACAGAATACAGTCTTGTAATTTCCGTGCTACAACCTCTTTTAGAATCCTTATCCATTCTTTCAATTTTAACTTATTATTTATAGGGTAGTTTATTCATTTGTTCTCCCTTACCCTACTGATAAGCACGGAGGGAGATTTTTGTCTAGTTTAACTTCCGTCTAGGGCACATGGGAAGAGGAAGTTGAACTACTTCTTTGATTGATCCCCCCCCCCTTAATTTAATAATTTGTTTAAATGTCAGCATTCATAGTGCTTTATTATGTGGTCATCTAGCTGATGTTGGAACTACTGGTCTCGTCTAAAAAAGGTGTATTAAGAGAGCATTGGCAGCCCGAGTAAAAATGATGCTCCATGGCAGAACCATAAGTTTCACTAATTTAGTAACTCCCGTAAAACGGGAACGCTTTGATTCTGCCAGTCCTTCATTTCCTCCCATTAAAAAGCTAAATAAAAAGTTTACGGCTTTGATTGAGAAGCAAAGTCGATTAATCATTGCAAAGAAACACCTATTCCATGTCTGTGGAACTCTTAATGGATGGGAATTTCTCGAAGTTCCAGAAAAGGACTGGTTTCCTACATAATAAGAAATGCATGAAGAACATTCTTAATTTTTCAAGTAAGCAACAATGACCGATGAGCGATTTATTCACTTTCGTTCTTTGAAAGGCAATTATGGTAACAAACCATTAATTTTCTGTCATGATGGCAGTCTTCGACGCGGGCTTTTTCTGAATAGAATCTCGGGTCAGGCGAAGTAGATTCGGATAGGGCGGCTTGCTAAAGGTGAATTTCCGTTTCAAGGAACAGGTTTAGGATATTTAGGACGTTTGCTATAAGCGCCTGGGAAGTTCCACTTCCTGGACGGCATTTATACGAGCAACTCGAACACTGTAATAGCAAAAATGCATAATACGCCTGTCCAGAGCCAAGCAAAAATTCATAGGGGACAACGAAATGAGACTTTCCGAGCCAGTCGACCATTCAATGACAAACACATATCTGCATGATCCACGTTACATTGGATTTTTGAGAAGTTCGCGTAGCATTCTGAAGCAGCACATCTTATCCGACCTCAAGGATCTGATTAGAAGCATAATGTTACTAGTTCACATAATTGGCAACAAGGACATGCTTTTCGTTTTCCTCCTTCACTGCACAAGAACCCGCAGTTCACCCATCTTTCATTGCTGAATACAGTAGATAAGAACCACTCTTTCTGGTTCACGGCAGTGGTCTTTGGTGCCTAATCTTCACAACCAATCGTTAGAACTTGGAAACGCTGTGCAGCACGGACTGCACCAATCCATTGTGAAGGAGTTGCTGTCTAGTCAGTGTAATATCTCTTTCAAATCGCGCATTGCACTGTCAAGAACGAGAATTACTGTAGAAGTCGGATCAAAAAGTGGGACCTAAGACGCTGACCCCGGTTACTGTGCGGACGTTCGTTAATCCGCATCTGAGCACATAATATTCTCCGGGCTCAGCGAACAAATATCTATGTGAATAAAGCTTCAACGCTCTCGTATTAGTGGAATTTGTTTACTTCGGCAATTATTCCGACATTCAGTTCCCATTTCAGGGACCTTTCACAGGGGATATTTCTTCTCATAAAATTTTGTACAGTGAAAAAGTCTGTCAACACCTTTTAGCAAACCTAACAGGCAGACTCAGTGTGGAAGCAAAGATCTTACCGAAAATCCTCACTGTCAGCAAGTAGGTTTCACTCACGAATGGCAGGTCGAGAGAAAAACTTCTGAGTCAGAGTTGTGCTAAAGAATGGGATGGCCCTTTTATTTCGAAGTAGGCTTGTCACCCGTCCTCCACCGTTCCGATCACCGACTGATTCCCTTTTCGAGCGGAGAGCTACCGTACCACCATTCTAGGAAAAAAAACGAATGTATACCCACGAATCTGGTTTTTAGGCGTGCCCAATTGCCTTCCCGAAATGGTGAGCTAAAAAAGGACTGCACAGAATTAGCCCAATCAAAATCAAAAGCCTCTTCGTATCTCTTTCGAGACAGTGCTTGATCATTTGAACATTTGTACGCATTTTTCACAGATTGCTACAGGAAGAGATGAGATGAGGATAGGAGCATCAAGCCGCGTGTTGGAGAGTAATCGTCAACAATCAACTCTACTAAACTATTATACCGTAGTCGGAGCTACACCACGATTACGGTAGATCGATGAAGCTCCGACGATGTGCAGTTTATCAGTCTTTCATTAAGCAGTGAAACAGGGGACCACACATTAGTAATAGCATTAGGTTCCATTGGTAATTGCTATCGAGTAGCAACTGCTGGTTCAATTGGTTGGGCACTTACCACCTCAGGCGACTGTACCTGCAAATTTGGCTGCAAGTGTGACGGTAGATAGATCGGTCGTGGTTGTATGAGTGTCGGATATAGTTGCGCATAAGCCGAAGCCATTGAAGTGACGACGAGGAAAAGCAGCATTTCAGCAGGCAGGCTACCTATGACGAATGCGGGCTGGACGCTATGGATGGCCTTAGCCTCAAGTGGTCGGCATCGTCGCTACCACCGGTTGCTGAATACCTCAAACCTCTTCTCTTCCGCCCTCGCCATCATTCTGTTTCAAGAGCAAATCGATGATGTCTGAAGAAACGACCGTCAATAGGGGTTTGTATCAATGTCAATTGAACTTTTTTTCACGATTGGTAATAACAGTGCATTCATAGTAAGTATTCATGTATTGCTTCAAGTCTTCAGAATGAACAATATTGACTCAGTACCTATCAAGAAGTGTTCATTTATTATAACCACTGACAAAGAAAGAAAAACACGACGTGATATGTTATAAAAGCACTTTACAAAGGCGAAAAAGCTTCTCAATGTCCGTTGATGGCAATGGAGACTACTTCTAGCCTGAAAATGAATTGTCAGTAATTAAAGAAAGGACCTCGAAAACGCATAGATTAAAACGGGGCACGGATCTCTCATTCTCTCAGGCTCAATTTGATCTTTATTGAAATGTGTTCACTACTTTGCTGCTGCTCATTGCTCCCATGGGTAAGTAAGCGGTACTACCCAACAGCGCCATATGCCAACTCCATGAACAACTTACTTCAGTTTTGGCCTCATATAGGTGACATTCCGTACCCGGCTATGAGGCGAATCGATTCGCATCACTCAGTAGAGCAGTATTCCTATCGCATAAATCTGCTACATTTTCATTTTCCCTATCATTCAAAGAGGTTGAGGTATATGGCTTGATGTTTTGTCAAATGCTGTTTTATCGCCGCAGTTCTCGTTGCGAAAGTCCCACAAGGTTGGCGATATATGGACAAAACTTCAGTATCTGACCGGATCTGAACCCGTACTTGTGGTACGCATTCGAGTCTCGTCTTAGACTGAAGTTTTCTCCATATATCGCCAACCTTGTGAGATTGAGGTATACCAGGTGCTACCAGAAGTGACCAACATTGTAAAGACGTTGATGACACCAATTATGGGTAGCTTTGTCCTAGAGTACTCTTCCCAACGTTGCTCCTTATGGTTAGAAATGATCTAGTGAAAGGAAGGCAGCTCTACTATCACTGTACAATTTGTGTCTCGATCGATTCCGCCTGAACCGTTCTTCCGAACCTCTTGCGCGGTCCATTAATGCCAGCCCATGAAAAAGGGAGATAAACATTGTGAGAGCAAAGCCATGCAGGTCACAATATGGACAAGCTTTTTCTGGAAAAGTAACTTCAAATGTGAATGGAGGTCGATGCGAGTTCCCACTGAGCCAGTAGGAAGGCATCGAATTATCATTTCGATTCCCTGTTACCTGATTGCCTAAAAAAACTTTCCACAGCTCTGATTTCAGTTCAGAACTTGCTCGCAATATTTCCTTTGCGTCAGAATGAGATGTGACGTCTTTAGACTTTTTCTGACGCGAAACCGGGATCAATAAATACATTTCAAGGTCAACCGAACCTTCAATTCCTAAGAGGATGCTGGAATGGTACGAGACCAGGTCTGGGAGGATAAAAGCACTGGAACGTACATAGACATTCCGCTAAAAGCCATTATATAAGTCCCATACGCATTACTACCACCACTCCGGCGTACTGAATGTGGCCTATAAATGACTTGCGATGGCCAGTCGATGTACAAGCCAATGCTTTTACTCTCCCAAACAAGCCTGGTACAAATTAACCGACCTCGACGGGATGGAAGGCTTGGCTGGCTTAGGCGGATATCGATTCTTGATACAAACTCGTGACCATGCGTGTATGGAGGGCGCCTTTTGCCACAATCTCCGTCTGGAAGTCTAACAGGGCCGGACGCTACGTCAGATTGTTTACCCCTACATTTAGGGTTGCGAATCTGACTGAAAAGCAGATATTAGGCCAATTCCCAAGCCGCCTCAGTACCAGGAAATTTGCTATTCTGTGATGTCAAAAGAGCAGAGGCGACATATTGGAGAATACGCCCTGTTCCGAACTGGTTCTAACAGAGCAAGGTTTTTACATTTCAAACACACCCATTGTTCCAGCGCACATTCCACTCCAATGAATTTACTCACAAATTTAATCTAGGTCTGGGTCAAACTTCAAGGTTAGAAGTGAAAATCTCGAGATTTGAGCCACGACATAATTTTATTTACAAGCCCTTAAATCGCTGGTTACTGCTGCTATGACAGAGCAACTAAATCAGCATGGTCACAACCATTTGGTGACTCAAAACTAGACCTATTAATATTATTTTGAGCAAAGAGTGATAGCGTCTGGCATGTTCTTCGAAATGCAGAGGCCGGCTCTGCGGTTAAAAGCATTAATGGTTTATGGCTATAGACTGATCTGGTTTCTTTCCAATGGAGTTTCTGAGAGTGTTCTCAACCTATGGCTATGAAATTGTGAACTGAGACAACATAGATAAGTCCTTATTTTAAAACGACTACAGATATCAACGACAGGGTCATCACCATAGTTCCTAGACTCCCTAGTCATTACTAAACCTCAGCTAATATGGTAAACCTTGTTGTGTACCAGACAAGGCCAGTATGATTCCTTTGACGGTCTCTCAGGATCAATGAAATGTATCCTGGACAGAACTTACCACCAAAAATACCACCGAGCGGTCCCAACAGACCACCAAGACCACCACCGCCGCCACCACCACCACCGCCGCAGCAGCAAGGAGGAGGAGGAGGACGTGGAGGCGGGCAGCAACAACCACCTCCACCGCCACCGCCACCTGAATTTTTATGTTTATTGAATTGTATCCCACCTGGATTGGTTGGAATGACCTACCGGACGGGCCACCAAGGTTGCTAATTATTTCAGTGAAATTCTTGAAAAAACTTACCACCAAAAATACTTCCGAGCGGTCCCAAGAGACCACCAAGAAGACCACCACCGCCACCGCCACCACTTTTGCAGCAGCACATGCAGCAAGGAGGAGGAGGAGGAGGAGGACGAGGAGGAGCTGGAGCTGGGCAGCATTGAGAAACAGGAGGAATAGGTGGAGGGCAGCAACATTTCTTTTCACCACCACCACCGAAAAGGCTCCACAGAATTGATTTTGATGGAGTGACACTTAGCAAAAGTATCACGATCAGAAGTACGGTATTGTATTTCATCTGAAATGAGCTGCACATCAAGTTGGTCAAGACAATCAGAAAGCCCACACACCGTAATAGCATGAATATCACTATAACTGGAGGCTATTTAGAAGGTTGCAGACTCAACGACTGTTTTCGTGTCTCGTTTCGGAAGTATAAACCGTTTGATGTGTTGGGTGGTTTCTAAAAAAATAACTGTCAACAGGTGCAGTACTCTCAAATGTTTTTTGGTAACATCTAGAATATCTGAGCAGTTCTAGTAGCCACAACTATGTGTATTTTGAAGCTGGGCTAAAATTTTCTTGGTTTTTAAATAAAGGATTTTTGAAAAGTTGGGCGAAGAAGGCGTAGAGCGGAAGTATCGGTCTCTCCCAGAAAGGCAGGTGAATGGGAAACGTCACGACTGAAACGGTCTCGCTGTGTAAACGGGTCGAGCATTTCAAAACGCAATGGTATGATGATTTAAAAAAGTCAGAATGAGAGTTGATGATTATTCTTTCACTCGTTTACCGAGTATTTCATTTTCTTGGGCTGTAGTTGCAGTATTCCCTAAATGCGTAGAAAGAAACTGGCCGCGGTAGTGTTTTATAAATTGGATGATGATAAACCTTCGAGGGCAAAGTAAGTTTAGAGAACGTTGGACATTGAATTCGAACTCTTATGATCTATGATCAATTTTCTATAGTGTGTAAAGGAGGGAGCTGGAACTTAGTTTCGATCTCGACAGTACAATGTTCTAGAGCATGTCAGTCTTGTGATTGAGGTCTCTCTGGCACGTGCCATGGGACCACTTCTGTTAGAATCCTCGAAGGAATGATTGAATGTGGTTAGTGGATTATCTAGTTTCATCATTCATTCATCATTCTGTTTCAAGAACAAATCGATGACGTCGGAGGAATCGATTTTCAACACGGGGTATTACCAGTGCCAGTTGAATATTTTTCCACGAACAGGAATCAAAGTGCAATTATAGTAAGTAGTCATCTATCATCTTGAGTTTTTTAAACTGAGCAAAACTGGCTCAGTGTCAAACAAGGAGGGTTTATTTATCATAAGCACTGTCATATCAAAAGAAGGAAAAACACAACGTGATATGTAATAAAAGCACTTTACAAAGGCGAGGAAGCTTCTCAATGTCCGTTGATGGCTGTGGAGACCAGTTTTAACCTGAAAATAAGTCATCAGTAAATTAAAAAAAAACCATGAAAATCTATACGATAACAACGGCACACGGGTCTACTACTGGGTCCCTTTGATTATTATTGAAATACGTCAACACTCCGCTTCTGGTCAGACGCAACGCTCCTATGGGTAGCTAAGCAGGACATGTAGCATGGCCTATATGACATTTTTTGACCGAATATGGGATTTTAGATTATAGTTCTTCTTCTAATCGAGAATGTTGACGTATGGGTGCTGCCAGACGGGAAGGGACCACCATTGTTGTGTGTCGATCGACTACTACTGTGTCTCGATTGGTTTGGCCTACGTCGTGTTTTCTGATCTTTTCATTAATGCTAGACGATAAAAAAAGTGATATAAACATTGTTAGAGCAAAGTCATGCAGGTCACAGTATGGACAAGCAGTTACTGCAGTTACTGTTCTGCACATTGTTAGAGCAAAGTCATGCAGGTCACAGTATGGACAAGCAGTTACTACAGTTACTGCTCTGCGGCTGTGATTCGAGAAAAAGGTGAGCTTCCATTGAGAAAGTGAAAAGGCGTGAACATTTAGTTCAATTTCCTGTCACCTGATTGCCTAAAAAATCTTCGACGGCATTGAATTTGGTTCCGATCAGATTCGCAAACTTTCGTTCACGTCAGAATGAGAAGTGAAGTGAGAAGTGAAGTGAGAGTCTTTGGATTTTTTCTGACGCGAATTCGGGATCAAAACATTCCAAGACCAACCACACCTTACGTTCCTTTGGTAATGCTAGAGTGGTACAAGACCAGGCCTGGGAGGATAGAAATGCTGAATTAGACAATGACTTCCCAATAAAAGTCACTCAATAGCTAACATATGTATTCATGTCGCCCCTACGATTCTGGTTCAATGTCGACTGCGGTGGGCGCATTCTAGAGCGAAATCGTTTGATGCCAAAAGCCTCATCCTTTATCCTTTCCTCTATCCTGACGCAGTTTTTCGGAGAAACTCATCCCAAAATATTTAGCAGAAAGACCTCGCAATGTCGGCTGGTTCGTGCGAGAAATATAGGTTGAGTGAAATGTTTTGATCGACTCTTCATCCCTTTCTAGATTCTTTTGTAGGACTGCCGGAAGGACTTCGTAATGGGTTATGGTAGACCGATTCCTAACCTGTGCTTTTAGGGGGATATATAAGTATCCCTTGTAAGCGCTTTGCAAATGTGACTTCAACCTTCAACTGTCGTACGGAGCTGTNGAAATATAGGTTGAGTGAAATGTTTTGATCGACTCTTCATCCCTTTCTAGATTCTTTTGTAGGACTGTCGGAAGGACTTCGTAATGGGTTATGGTAGACCGATTCCTAACCTGTACTTTTAGGGGGATATATAAGTATTCCTTGTAAGCGCTTTGCAAATGTGACTTCAACCTTCAACTGTCGTACGGAGCTGTACGAGGGCTGTCGTCTATCACGAATTACCGTAAGGCATAATCCAATGGCGGCTGTTGAAGATATCTGTGGTGCATCCAGTAGAGCCATCGTACCTCAATCCAGTGGTGCCTCGTGACGAAACACCTTTAAGACAAGCAGAGAAGTGGACTAGATTCGAGGATCGTTTGACTGTGTCGTAGGTGGACATTCTCGGGGAATGCTACACTTTGGATAACCTGCTGAGATTTCCTCCGTAACCGCAGAGTTTGCGCTTCTCAGCGAAGAAGTTTAGTCGACGTTATCCGAAGGAATCGCCCGCAGCGGGGTATGTTTGCCTTCTTCACGACAACGCTCGATCGCATGTTGCGAAACTGTCTCGTCGAAAATTGCCGAACTTGGAAAGGAAGTGCTGCCCCATTCTCCTTATTCGTCAAGTCTCGCTCCGTCTGATAACCATTTGCTTCTTTCTTTGGAACATCACCTTCGCGATGGAAGTTTTTATGATTGCTCGAAACTCAAAACTGCGGTTTCCAGGTTTTCCAATCGCTGGCAACGCCGTTTTAAGTATCAGGAATCAAAAAACTTCCGGTTCGTTGGACATATGTTGGGGACAACGATGGAGACGATATTACCAGTCGAGATCCCCTTTTAATGATTATTAATTGAGATCCTCCTCTAATGAAAACAAGACTTCTTGAAGTGAAGATGAAAAACCGATCAAAACTTTTTACTCAACCTATGTGCGACGGAGTAGATTTTTTACGGTCACCGTCGTCATGGATCTCAAACACATTACGTCCCTCTGAGGTGACAAATTCGCGGTGTTAATCAAACCTTTCCACATACAGTAGCGCTCAAAATTCTTCAGCCAAATGCTCCTTCAGTCTTAGTTTTCGGTCGCAACTTCTGTTCTATTGAATCTATCATGCAAAACTTCAATATGTGTAACATTGATGTATTTTGAATATTTACTACTATATCTGCAATCTTATCATGTTCCAAATATCTCAAAAAGCTTGAACTCAAATAAACTGGAAGTACAGACTCTGGTCCTTCTAGGATTTCTTTCCTTTCTACCATGTCCAAATTGTACGAGCGCTAATGCCGAACACAGCAGAGGTGAAAAACGCACACGAGATGCGAATAACTGCAGACGTGGCTAACTTTGTTTTCAACTGAATCTACTACCTCAACTAACGCCTTCCCCTCATTTGCGTGGATATTGCTGCTTTACAATCAAATAGTGTGGGATATTGTAAAACATGCTTCAGTTGAACAAGTCAAAATTTTGTTGAATTTGTTGAAGTTGAAGTCAAATTGGCTCCACTTTGAAAAAAGTTATGAACGAAAAAGCATAAAAGTGTTTGGCCGAAAACATTTGAGCGCTACTGTAGTCAGCCAATGCTCTCTTTTCGAATTACCGTTGACCACATTCATGGAGTCATCACATAGCTGCACTTCTTCGGATCGGTCTATCATAATCCTCTGGAGGTCCGACAGCACCGGTCCCTACGTCATCTTGCCCGATTTTATGCCCCACATTTAGGCTGATACAGTTTCGAATAAGAAGCAGATGATAAGTGCGATCTCGAAACCGCCTCTGGATGGCGAAATTTGGATGTTGTGATGTTAAAAGAGGAGAGACGGCATCGTGGAGGAGACGCCCTTATCTGAACTGTTTCCGACAGAGCAAGGTTTTCACATTTAAAACATACCCAGTGATCCTGTGCAGTTTCCCGTACTATGAGTCAAATCATTAATTGATTCTCCAGCAATTTTTCAGGTTGAAAAAATGGCAAGATGTGAACTATGGCATAATCTTATTTACTAGTCCATTTCATTGTGGGCCTGTTGGCAACTGAACAATATCATCGAGCCATTCGTTCACACAGAGGGGGACCCATCGGCTTCATTTTGAGCAAAGAAATGATTGCGTCTAATATGTTTATAGATTAGTCGAGTCCGGTTCTAGGGTTAGAAGAATTAATGGTCTATGGCCATTAATGTTCCTATGTCTAGAGCCACGAACTGGTCTGGTTTTTCTCCATTGGAGCTTCTGTAGGTGCTCCGAAGCGGAGACTATGGAACTGTGGGTGCGGGACGTTAGTCACGACTGACATTACTTCGCGTCGAGGTGCGAAGTGACCTCAATCGTGACTAACCTCATCTTAATTACGCGTCTCCCCTCGATAGTGACTGACCTCATCTTACTTATCAGAGTGATGGCGAATGATGAGAATGATGAGAGAATGAAACGTCAAGAAAATTAGTATTTCAACGTAAAATCCTCATGGTCATTGATTTAAAGAATTTTATTACCCTAAAATTCCATAGATAAGAGCGGGTGAACTTACCGGTGAAAAATGAATTGGAAAAAATCGAAATTGAATGTAGTCACCCGTCTAACTTGATGGATGGATAAATTAAACTTCGAAGAAGAAGTTAAGAAGAAGCTCCGCCCCTCAACTCTAAACCCCGCCCACTTAATAAACAATTCATAGAGAAAAACAGCGATCCGTTAAAATCGCTACTTTTCTGTATGAATTG
>UZAF01018293.1:0-13462 GCA_900617895.1 Haemonchus placei | reverse complement strand
CCGCTTCCTCCAGCCTGGGAGCCGATAAGTTGATTTTTTTATTGCCCGTCACACTTCATGTGGGTCACCCTGTATCTTCAAACACGAAATTTCCTCTCATTCGTTAATAATGGTTCACTTTCTCGGGGTGACCTTATAATTATGAAACGGTGCAAAAACCGATAAACTGTTCTAAAAAAGTTCAGAAAAATGCAGCTGCGGCTAAAAAACGGGAACCTAGGTTATTCGTGCTGGGGAATCCGTTCATGATGCTAGAAAAAATCCTTAATGATTGCTTTTCTTGAAAGTGCAAAATTTGAGGGTGACCTTATAATTATGAAACGCGCTGTAGTTGAAGCTCTCGCCTGAATTGATATAAAACTTGGCGATGCCTACAGCATCAATAAACTATGCTGTGACAATCCAATGTGCATCATTCTGACGATTTATCTACCTGAAATTACCTGTCCCCGACATTTTTGATGAACAAAAAAGGTCTATTCGAATCGAGCAGAAAACTTCAGAATTCGCCAGAGGGAAGGCAACTTCTTTAGTGGTTTAGCCTACTTTCTTAATTCAGTAAGGAATTCGCCAGACAAGTTCAGAAAGCAGATATAAACGTACAAAATTAGGGACAGGAACCAAATAAGCCAGTTGTTAGGACACTTAGGGGATAGTTTGGGAATATTCGTGGGCATTGGAAAAGGAAAATTTCTATTTGTTGCTATTACTTTTTGGAAAAATCTGAATTGTCAGCAGAAATGCACTTTACACTATTGCGCTGATTTTTAAATTTGATTACAAGCATTCCGCTATATGCCAGCACAGAATCAGACAGCAATTTAGTTTCCGGTTCTTTATAATGCCAAGAATTGAAGAAATGTCACATTCCTCAACATCAGCGACTGGACTATGTGCGATGTATTAGGTGCTTTCGCTAGGTCTCCTCGTGCATCTCTCCAACACCTATCTTCGCTCATAAGTTTTTATTGGAAGAAATGGTGAGAGAAACCTTGCAGTTGCAGTTGTAAAAAGGAAACTTCTCATTGGCAACAAAAAAGGGAAGGTGTGTTTACGTTCAGCTGAAATTGGGCACCTCAACGAACTTTTTGTTACAGATATCAAATCAAATCATAATCATTGCGGATTTCTTTCAGCAAATCTTACTTGTAGAAACGATGAGAATATTTAGCAGAGACATGTTCAAATAATTCCTCCGGAACATATTCACCGTCTACGACGAGCATTGCTTCTCATTTCCTAGGCAGTCGCATTCTACAGGAAAAGGGGTTCCAATTCTTGGAGGCGATCCATGCCTTGACATCGGCCATCAAGTCATCCATTTCGTCAAAGGTTCTATTCGTTAGCCACTTTTTCAGCGGGGATTGACGTGATCCAGTGGCCGAGAAGTTCGATGAGATCACTTCACGACTGCGTCACCTCCCAGCCTTTTCAAAAGTAAAAAGGCATAATATGGAGTATATGAAGATGACTTTCTAGACGTAGTGCTGTTGAAGAAAGTAAGAAGATTATTTCTATTAAATCCCCAATTCAATATTCTAATTGTATCGAAAGAAAAGAAGCCCTGAAAAATCCGTAATAATTATGCATCAACCTATTACATAGCATCATATCGAGCGGAAACTCTCAGTACGTGCACTAAAGTCAATGTGACGGCCATCTTAGAGCTGGAATTTTGGCATCAGGAACACTCATGAGGTAATGGTAGTAGGCATGAGTAAGTATGAGTAAGTTGAACTGGAATTTGGTAAGTAGGTGAACTATCTCAGAGCACAAGTTTTCACTATAACGTCTCTACAATTCTGACTAAACTTGAATATGTAGAGTATCCTAGTCAATTCGTCAACTATTTACAGGTCGCATTTCCAGATTTCAACATCCTAAGAGCAACGAAGGAAAGCTCGACAAGCTGCCCAAGAAAGGAAGCTTTCTGTCATCTTATAATAGTCAACCTTTGCGGAGGCAACACTACCCTCACTACACGAAGTACTTCTTGAACCTTACAGCTTCCTGCAGTTCTTAGATGGCCAATGTCTACTCTGTGCCTACATTTGATTGTCACTGCTTTTAACTGTTTTGCTAAATAGGCTTGTTGGAGTGGAGGGATCAAAGTTCCGAACAAATCACCAGAGTCAAGCGACTGAAACTGGCGTTAAGGTTCTGATCTGTAGCTTCTCGGTCAAACGTCTAACGCACTAGACTATGTAATTGCATGATTTCTCAAAACTGAAGTTTGGACGATCGCATACGCACAGTGAATCTTAGGCGGTTCCACCAGAGTTGGCATTGAACGTTTCTCACTCTATCATGTGGACATTGAACAACAAATGATAGTTCATTGACAACAGGCAACAGATGTGTAACCCACGGTCTATAATTCACGAAAATGAATGAACGACGAGAACAGTTTTTCGAGTTTACACAAGCAACGTGAAAAGAGATGAATAGCCGACACTGGCATCTTAGCTTGAACCGCATTCCGATCACTCTACGTCGTAAGTCGCGGAAATGAGGCAGAGTGTATCCAGCAACTGGTGTGTACGTATACTGGTGAGACAAAAAATGTTATGTATATGACCACTACGCTGGAGAAGTCTGGAAAGCTCATTCTCCCACTGGAGAGTACCGAATAGGAAATATTTAGAAGGGTTTCTGTCAGCTGCTGTTGTTTGGTCTCAATACGCGTTGCAAAGGGTTTACAGCGTTAATGACTCGTAGGAAAAACTTCGACATTGGACGGGAATTGAACAGTCCGAAGTCCACTCTGGGCATAGGTACAAGTTTAAGACCTGTCCCAAGCCGAAGTTTAGCCCACAACACACCAGACTACATAGTGGAATATTAGGAAAGTAACTCTGACATCGAATCCAAGATCCATACCAACAACGAAAACAAGATTTGACGAACTCTATGCAAGCTTGGCACTTACGGGTGAGAGATCCGAAGCGAAACAGCCGAAATGGGTATGACTATCACAAGAGAAAGTCTGTAGGTCATTCCATTCATTGAACTTGGTTGCTTATTGCCAGGACCATTTAAGTTTGTGTTTCTGGTAGTCATCGTAACTGTCTAGGTGCGTTTGGGTTCTTAATCGAGACAGCTAGAGATATGGAGCTTCCCACCACTCCCAATTCATACTCATTTGATAGCGAAGATATGTTCTCGGTTCAACAAAGCGGTTTTATCACGAGAAACCTGCGCCCAACAGCAGCATACAGCCCTGCAAATAACATGAATATTGTCTCGCGAGCGATAACGTTCCCATGGGCTAGAACTGAAAATGAAATGAGTAGTAATGATTTTAGTTGTCTGCATCAAACAGCTTATTCAAGCCCTACAGGTCCATCTGGGCTTTTCTGCTGATGCAGCTCGATCTAATGCCATTCAGATTATTGGGTCAGAAATCAGATTTTTCAAAGTAGAAATCGCCAAGTACCATCCCACCTTATTTTTTCACTTTTCAGAAAAACTTTAGTGTTAGAAATTTCTGATACTTCTACTAGATAGCACGTTCGAAAGAATTTCGGAACTCTCTAGAATCGGGAGTGAAAGCGTCGCTGGAGACCATAGTGCGCTGGCAGCGGTGCGGGGCTTGAAGAACGTCACCGAACGAAAGATTCAGCTGGGCCAGGCCTTAAGGCCCGCTTCATCTTCGCTAGCTGAGATGCCAGCGAAGACGAAGTCTACCAAATTATTTGAANGAAAGCGTCGCTGGAGACCATAGTGCGCTGGCAGCGGTGCGGGGCTTGAAGAACGTCACCGAAAGAAAGATTCAGCTGGGCCAGGCCTTAAGGCCGCTTCATCTTCGCTAGCTGAGATGCCAGCGAAGATGAAGTCTACCAAATTATTTGAAAAAAGTCGAAGAACAGAGGTAGGATCATTGCAGGGCTTCAAGAAAAGAAATTAAAACACCAACTACTGATGCCAATCGCAAATCAAGAGAATACCATGAATCCAGGTACGGAACTCGAGGTTTCTCTAGAACATCTTGAGAAGTGTCTGTTACCGCGGACGTCGTCTTCGAAGTAGTGGGACCCAACTCACTAAAAGTCTTGGACTAGAGAGAACGTGAATGT
The DNA here is from genome assembly GCA_900617895.1 of Haemonchus placei. NCBI lineage: Eukaryota > Metazoa > Nematoda > Chromadorea > Rhabditida > Trichostrongylidae > Haemonchus > Haemonchus placei. The sequence continues at coordinate 9,386 of UZAF01018293.1, read as the reverse complement.
CAGTCTGAGTTGAGCAAGTGTTCATTTTTACTTAATGCTTCAAGCAAGAGCAAACTAAGGGCATGTTCAGGGAAAAAAGCACGAATCGTCGTTGGATAAGGATTAATTTACTTTCCAAGAACAGGTCAGTGATAGTCTTTCAAAGTTCCGGTTCCCCGCACCATCATACCGAAATCAAAGTAGGAAAAGCAAGGTGTCATTGTAAAGCCCTCACCGGTTGTGGTGTGGACCCATGTTTAAAAATGAAAACCATACGTGTGGATCAGGGATTACGTTGCCATCTCAGGGGGCTGTTGCAATACGCATTAGGAAGCATGGGCCTCAGCTGGATCTAGTGGCAACAACGATCATAAGCATGACGCTAATGAAGCCCTTGATCGGTTCGCCAGAGTAGAGCACCTAAATTAAACTGGTCGAGCAACTGCAGGTTCCGGTTTGCCTCCGTAAGTAAGGTTTTTGAACGATAATTAGCTCTACACGGATGTCAGAAGCGTCTTCATTTTTTCGGCGTCGGTGATGCTTTTGCGGAAAACCACTAAAAGCCATCCATCACATTGCTTCACATCCTTCACATCATCATCGTTTTTTATCTAAAGTAATGGTTGTGCTCTGGGTAGGTGGGTATACCCACTTTGCAATGTTTAACCAACTCTCGACAAATCATCACATAAAAATGTATTGCGATTATATGATCAGGTGGCCATACTTATTGATGACTGTGAGATGAGGATGCTCAGATGGACCTGCACTTGGACGCGACTGGACCGTATCAGAAACGAAGACGTCAGAGCGGTCATGCATACAGCTGCTGTCCAGCTTAAGATGAGAGAGCAGCGTCTACGATGTTACGGACACGTACTGAGAGTTCCACCGAATCATTCGATAAGGGAAGCAATGGAGTTCAAAGCTCAAGGGAAGTAACCACGAGGAGCTGCAAAGAAGAGGTGGCGGGAAGAAGAAGAGCCTCGTCGGAGCTAAAGTAAGGGCAGAAGATACCATTGGGGAGAAGAAGGAGAAGAGGACTTTTTGTTGACCGTACTCCTTTTGCAATGATACGTTAGATGGTGGCATTAATACGAAAGGTGGTGATAGTGAAGGGTGATAGGTGAGTACACATGTCGTCGTCACGCGACACAAGAAAATTAAGGCTAACAACGAATTAGAACTACACATAAGTAAGGACACGAACGGTCATCGAGTCAACAACGTCTGTTGTGATGAAAGTTCAAAACAAACTCCAACATGTGTTGAAGAAATGGTCATCATTATCAATTACAGAGTATGTCCAGTGAACTCTTCTGCTCGTTTTCAAGGACGCTCATACGGTAGAGGTGGTTTTAAGGAGTCACCTAGTTTTAGACGAGCAAGCGATACTCCGAAGTAGTACAAAAGCGGCGAATAGACGAGAAAACAAAAAGTGGCGTGTTCAAAGAAGTCGAGGGCTCAAAAAAATTGTGCTCAAATTAGGGGTTGGACGAGAAGCGTGGAGTCATTTGGACGAGTTGCCCAAATGTGTGCGCCATTTCGTGCATCTGAATACTGAGCTACCTGCGTACAACTTGTGCGTCCCCGTGCACATTGTGCATTCTTAATATCCTGTACATCGCCATGGAAGCACAGTTATGTGTGTACTTCAGCAAAGCTGGTTTTGAGCCCTACCTAGGCCGTTTTTCGACCCTACAGCGCCCTTTGTGCTATCCTTGGCGGTAATTCCTGGAAGATGTACCTACCTACTACTGTGTTTTTTACTTGGTGCTTCACTCTATTTTCTAGGCACTATCCAAAAGTGCAGGACTCATAGACAAGGAACAAAGGGAAGGCAGCCCTTTGTGAAAAATCCATCAATCGAAGTGGTTCGTAAGAACAGTCAACCGAAGACGAATAGATAGGTACGAGCGAAGATGTCAGCATCGTCCAGAGCCAGTGCAATCCAGTGGTCTTTTATACCTAGAAGGATGCGATGCAAGCCGTTTCCATCGTTTAGGCACTTCGTAGAAAAAGTCTGATCATCAGGTGTCTGCCATACTAGTGTTCGTTAGACTTGCAAAGAAGCCCACTCAGCAACTATCACCGTACAACAGCCGTCGCAATACACAAGACGTGTCTGTCGGAACTCAGGATTTCTCTCTACAGTCTAAAATCATTCCATAGCACGTTTAATAATTCTAACTGTATGCTCGTCATGCTTATGAAGAGTCCAATCTCTCCATAGTCAGTCAGTGAATCTGACGAGGATGTCAAGGCATGATTGAAAAGATGGGCGCGAAACCGGATAAGCTTGCCCACTTCGTTGCTCCTCCGACATTCTTTGAATCTTCCCACAAGTCTTCTTCTGTCTTGTTCTGAAGCTAATTCGCTTATCATGTTAACTTCAAAAAGGAGAAAAATAAAGAAACACGTAGATAAAGCATTCAGAGACGTTTGTACCATTGGGCGTAAAAAGGAATCAGGAATCAATCCACTTCATATCAACATCGCCTTCGTTGGTTCGTGAAATGTGATTGCAGCGTGTTATAGCACATGATGTTAGCAAAGGTGCGTAAAGATGTCATTGTCATTCTCAGTTGAGAAGCTTTCAATACATTGTCATCAATTGGGGCCCATAACTTTGGGAACTCTGTACTGATAGGGATCCCAATGTTATAGGTGCTTATTCATTGTGAAGTATTTTGACTAATACGTTGATAGTGACAACGATACCTGGAAAACATGAAAAAAGATGCTCACATTCAGTGTATCGAAGCGGCAAGCAAACTCCGAAACATCGTTCAAGAGCAAGGATACACAGACAAGTTTGCCATCAAATTACTCACACGTTGCATGCATGCATCCCTCCTCCCATTTCTTCTCAGACATTATTTATCCTTGCTTTCAAGGATTCCAAACTTGGGTGGCAATCTCGATAGCTCTCTTTAAATTGTGTACCTCACCTAAAAATCAGGTTGGTTATTATCTGTCGGAAAATTACGGGCATTCTTCGACGCTGATCAGCTTGAGCAGTTCGCACCAAAAACAAGGTGCAGTCCTAAAGATACCCCGAAAGAATTATGGACTGTTTCATGAAGGGGATTATAAATAAGACTTCATTAGGTTCAACATTATAGTGCTCAGGCACACGCCTGTGTCAGCTTTCACGCCGAAACCGACAAGAATGACTTCTTATCATTTCCCGCGAATCCATCCACCTCTCTCCCCCACCACTAAACCACCAACAAACATTTTACTGTTCTCACAGGAGGATTTTGCGAAGCATTGAAGTCGATTTGTTCATTTAGCATTGTTTTCATCGCAGAAAAATCCTCGTCAGAGAAAAAGAGGAAAGGAAAAAGGTCAGCAACCTTCTGCAATTTTAACCCTATACCGTCTTTTGAAAAAGAAAGGGCGGTGAAGCTTTTCCTGGGCAATCGTTCCCATTGAAGACTTTGTTAAGCTTAGCTCCCTTACCATATTTGGTTTATTATACTTATTATACTTAGAGTTAAGATCGACGTTGCACAGCCTATTATATTTCAATGAAACAGTATCTGTACAGGTTGTCCCAAAGCTATGGGCGCCAATTCATGGCAGTGTATTATAATAATTGCAAGAAGACTTTCTAGCGCAAGAAATAACAGTAACAGTAATTAACGGTAAAGGATATTTCATAAAATACTTCTACTTTATGAATTCTTTAATTTCGGCGCCCATTATTTTGGGAAGTCCTGCAGAAGCACTGGCCTTTCTACTGAGGTCCTCATGACTTCTGTGAAGAGTTTACAGACTGCCGAGCAAGTTGACCGGGCAGTAGTTGCCGATTTCTTCTGGATCTCCTTTTGAGTACGGTAAGTTAAACTCGTTAATTATCCACGGCACAGGCTAATTGCCTTCCGACAGGTACCGCGCGAATAACTGAGCCAGCGCTTTGACGGTGTTAGAGCAGGTTCTTTTAGATCTTTTGAGACCTTCCAACTTGATGCTCACACTGCAACGGAGCTCCGGATACTTACATACATACACGTACGTGGAGCACACAACACCAGGCCCACATCGAACAGATGAACCTAACAGCACGTTTTCCGCTTTAACTGGAATATAAGTATGTGTATTAGCCAACAGATTGAACGTCAACTGAGTCGATAGCATTACTGTCAAGAACAATTCATTCCATTACCAGTAAAAGAACAAGTAATGTATGAACAGCTTGAATTGAAAGAAAATTCAAACGGATTCCGTTTTGAAAAAAATCTTGTTGTTATTTCCTTCCCAACATAGCACCGATCATAGCTCCCCTCATAGCGCCACTTAGAGCTCTCGACATCATATCTATAAAAGCGTTACGAAGTTTGCTATACGCCTGGGAATTTTTCATTCAAAGAACGACTTACTACCACCATAACCATAACGGTTATACGCTCCGTAGCCACTGTAATACGGGTAACTGCCATAGCCGTACCAACCGTATTGAGCAGAGCATTCTGTAGCTATGAATGCGAGAATTGCGATCACCAGTAAACTGAAGTAGTTCATTCCTATAAACAAAGATTATTGCAATCCTGTTGAATGGTGGCCCCTCAAGGTGATTTGTAGCAGAAAATTTTTTGAAAGGTCCTTATAAAAAATGACTTCACTCGGAAAGGAGGAATTTGTGTGCCTGCATCAAACAAAACCAAACTTGCTCAATGCTTCCCTTCATGCCCTCATATCTCCTTACTGGTAGAGCAGAAGACCAAAAAAACACAACATTTGTAAGATTTCAAAAGCCGCTAGTTCTTATGAAATGTCTATACTGTCTACACTGATTAAAAAACTGATTTGGCTGACATTGCCAAAAAATAGCTCGATAATGAATATGATACGATGCGATCATAATTGCTACTGTGGACTAAATGCACCAGGAGGAAGTAATCGCCTTCTCTGGGGGAATTTCATTCTCCTTGCATCATTCTCTTTTATACGAGACCCCTTCTCTTTTATACAAAAGTGAATACCGGTTGTTACAGAGTGATTCTCAAATGATTTCAAGCCGGTTTTATGAAATTATAGAATCGTTCAGTCCTTTGCTTGTCATATTTATAACATCCTTTACGATTTTGATCTCAAGGGTCCCTTACAATTCGATGAATAATCTGTTCGAATTGAATAAATAAGTGTTGAACCCCTCCTGAACTGTTCTTACAAGTGACTAACAACATTACTTGATATTAGACATATGTATTTTGATTCAGCGACTTTCCTAGATCGTCATATGGAATCCGTTTTATTTTCAAGATATATTGACCCAGTTTTGTCATTGTTTAAACCATTTTATTTTCATTTTTGAATCCTCAGGATCACACAGATCAGTGTCGCAATCTTGTTTTCTCATCCAAAGAATTATAACCTAAAAGAGGAAGGATGGATTCCAGCGACAACCAATTCCTTTCCTCGTAAGTGCCTGAGCGATCCGAAATCCAACCCCTAGAAAATGCTTTTGTAATAGCGCACCACTTGCCGTTAAACAACTTCGCCCGTATTTGAACTTGCCTTAGTTTTTATGGTACTTCGTTGTTTTGAAAAACTTCCCTTTCCTCAAAGGCTGATGTAAACAATACTCCGAAGAATTTGGCCAAGAAAACAAGAAAACCAGAGGCGGCTTCGTGGAAATTTCCTACAATCCAACTCGGGCCAATTTTAAGCTCACAAAAAAGGGAAAAAAGAAAAAAAGCTCAGTCTTTCATGTAGAGCAGGCTCAAATTTTATCTTTGAAATCACAAGTACCATTGCTCTCTCCTGTCTTTATGCCTTTTAGATGCCTTGTAAAGAAAGAGTTGTTGAGTTCAACATGGTTGGAGGTTTTTGGTACTAAGGTGTTAATTGGTTTTCTCATGTCTACTTTATGTGGCGTATAAATAAGTGAAATAAATGAAATACCTATTTTATGCTGATTACATATTCTCCATATATATTAGGCCGTATACCTAGTGGGGGTAGGAATTGCAACCGCCGCGTCATTACTCTTGGATTAGAGTTTGTTCAAGCTAGTTCACTTAATGTACCTTCTAGAGCGTCAACTTCCTGATGCACTTATACAGCAGAGTTGAGTTCTTCAACACCGGCCATTACTGACTTTACTGACTTGTCTAGCATCATCCACATTGTCTGTACGTACTAGAATGCTTTTGAAATCAGGATCATACCATTCCGAAGGGTCATACAGCACAAAATTTGCATTGTTATCTTCACAAACAAATTCAACCTTGAAGGAGCCAACGTCGTACAGGAATTGCATCTACACTGGTGTGCGAAACTTAGGGACGAAAGTAACTTTCGATTAGTGTACCTCTGCCAGACGACAGAGCTCGATGAAATTCATACCGTACCAATAGAGGGTCATTACGGTATTGCACAGGAAGCAACTGACAGAAAATCGAAATAGGACCAGCAAATAAGACATTTTTATTGAAAGGGGCCGATTACACACAGTTCCTCACAACTTATCACAGTACTTCAAAAAAAGCGACGCAGTTCCTAACAGGGTGTGCGATCGCTACGGACAGCAGAAAATGCTCTGCAACGCGATCCCATACTTTCCAGGAGGTTGGAAATGAGTTATTGTGGTAGGGCATTCCATTCCTCTATATGCGCAATTGACAACTGCTGGACGGTCAGTGGTGCATTTGGACGTGCTGCAATGCCTCTACCGATTGCATCCTACACGTGCTCGATGGGATTCAGGTCGGAGGAACGGGCAGGCCACTGCATTCGCTGGATAACCCCTTGTGTCAAGAGCTCTTCCACCTAAGTTGTTCGATGCGGTCGCTCATTGTTATCCATAAAAACGAATTTAGGGCTCACTGCAGCCTTCAAAAGAGACACACTAGAGAGGAGTTTCTTTTCACAGTAACGCCGATTGTTAAGGGTCGAACGCTCAGAAACTTGGAGGTCAGTACGGTTACAAAGCATGATGCCTACCCATACCATAACACCTCGACCACCAGATCGATCAAGTTCCACAACGTTTCTGAAAGACGTGTGTGTCCCCACCTCTGACCATGAGGGTGCGTCCAAAATCACTACTCAGATTGAATCAGCTCCCATCCGGAAAAAGCAGACGGCCCCATGCCTCATCGGTCCGTTCGCTATGCTCCTTGCACCACCCTGAATGGTCTCGCCAATTCGCGATGGTCAAAGGAACACTACGTAGTGGTCGTCGGGCGAAGAGACCACAACCGTGTAGTCGCCGTGCCACTATAGTGCGTGGGATGGCTTGCTTTGAAATCCTAATAAATGACATTGCAATCGAAGAAGCTGACTGACGTGAATCTCTTCTTGTCTGCTGCACAATGTAGCGGTCATACCTTAATGTAGTTGTCCTTGGTTGACCACCTGCTCTCCTTCATGCAGCAGTATCAGAGGTTCAGAATGCTCTCCGTGCACGTGTAACAACGCTGTGAGCGATACCAGATTCCTGAGCTGCACTCTTCATGGTTCGACCTTTTTCGAGTTTCTCGATGATCCTTCCTCGTGCTAGGTCATCCAGACGATGTCTGCGGGATACGATGGATAGAAGGATAACACCACTCTACTTGGTTGCTACTGGCTGATTGACAATAAAAATTTTCTCGTACCTATCAGCTGCCTTAAGTTGTGCGGGTACCCATATTTCTCGCTTTATTTGGACTATTCCTCCACGAAGGGATGTCCAACTTCCTGTGCATAACCGTCATAGGTCTGACAATATAATCCCACACTTTCATTTATTTCCACCCAGTCCTCAATGTTTTATATTACATTATCCATCTCGTCCCTAAGTTTTGCACAGCAGTGTACTAACCAAGTGATCAATACTTGAACTTCCTGAATTGAATCTGGAAAAAAGTGAAAAAGTCAAGCAGTTAGGAACAGTCAGAAGGTTTGGCAGTTAACTGTAAGAGTCAAGCATACAGTATGATAGGCATTCAACTGAATCAAAACCACTAGATTTCCAGAAACACAACATGGAATCCTGTTTTATTTCGTTTTCCCATGTCCCATTCACTTCTTCCTATCATAACGAATATCACAAAGCTCGCAATATTCATTGGTAGGTGAATTCAATGCCATAATATTGCGATACCATAAAAATGCTGAGCTTAGAACCACTCTCGATTCGAAAAAGCCTTGCACGGAAATCTTTGTGCAGTTCATAAAGAAGCGGAGATTTTCTTCGATCACCCTAGTCCTAATTATTTGATCCAGAGCTATTATACATGAAGAAAATTCGATTCTTCTACAACTTCCGCAAAGAACACATATATGAATGAAAAATGAAAATATCACCAAACCAACTGGTAGTCATTTCAGAGATTCTGCTACGATTTCTTGAATTCGAAAGGCTTTGTTTTTCTCTTCGGAGCGGCAACTTTCCAATCGTATCACGGATGTAACCACACTCGGTCTATATTTACAACAGAACTTCTTTAATTTTACTGGGAATTCTGCTCTTTTAAAAAAATTTTTAAGGTATTATTGACGTCTCCATGTTTTTTATAAAGAAGAATGTGCAACATTTCTGATTCTCATCCGGTGAATTTCGATATCTATGGCATTGTGCATCCCTGTGAACAATACTGTTTAAAGACTTGAAAAATTTTCGAGCTGAGCCTGGCACTGTGGAAGGTAGGAAATCGCGCAAAAGTAGCGAGTTCGTTCCAAAGAAAGCTCTTCGAAATCCTTCGAAGAAGAGCGAAAACTCCATGCGTTTACAACTAGAAACTGGAAAGTACGGCAAACATTTAACCCCATAGTACATCCAGGTATACCCCAAGTATCAGTAGTACTTTGGAATACCGAAAGCTTGCTACAGTTAAGTAGTTACAGCAAAAGCTGTTACAGAGAGACACAAAGCAAATTTGACCACAAATAGAAAACTAGAGAGGATAACGGAACCACTGGCGAAGAAGCCGATACTTCAATGTACGCTCAATATATTGTTTAGCAATGAAGGCCAGACAACCAACTAAGAGCTCGAAAGAACCAATAGGGGCTCCGCTTGCATGAAGTCTAGAGGTGAAGTTCGAGCCCCCTCACCTCCAACACTTTTCCCTTTCATGACGTATGAATTTGTAAGACACATTTTGCTCGGTTATATAGCAGGACATTAAAAATTCTGTAAATTTTGCATCCTATTATAGACCTATTATAGAAGGGGGAGACTTGGAAGGATTGGCATCGAGGGTATAGCTCAGGGTAGAGCGCTCGCTTTGCATGCGAGAAGTCTGGGGTTCGATTCCCCATACCTCCAGCAATTTTGCTTTTAAGGACACGAATAATTTATTTAGCCCTTTTTGTTCATATGTTGCAGGATGGAGAGAAGTCTGGACAACTTTACACTCTATTATACATAGAGGATGCTCGTAACCAGAGGCATCGGGGGTATAGCTCAGGGG
>UZAF01018292.1:24135-34699 GCA_900617895.1 Haemonchus placei | reverse complement strand
GAAGAAGGCGACCCCGCCGAAACGTCAGCCTAATAAAGCTCATTTACAGACCTCGGGAAGAGTTCTAGAAAACACATGATAATTTATAGGTAAAATTTTAAATTTTTAAAATTAAAGTTTATAATTTTAAAGTTTAATTAATAAATTAGATTAGTACCTAAGTAATTAAATTTTAGTAAAACAGGAGTAAAGTAAAATATAAACTGTAAAAATTTTGGCAGATTGTTTAAATTATCTTTGGAGGTTGAGTAATAAATGAGAACCCTCATTAACTACTATTTTTTTAGGCTTATGTATGATCGTTTATTGTGTATTTATGATATACAATAAAATTTTTGATTATAAGTTATAAAAATAGATATATATTTAGTTTATATAAAAGTTTAATTTGACCTACAATATAAAAAAATGTGAATAATAAATGTGAATTTATTTGAAAATGTAAAAGACAGTAAAAAAAATTTAATGTTTTTTTGAAGAGTATTTAAAAGTGGTTCAAATCATCCATCAATTGCCTAAAGGGGAGTAAGTTGTAGTAAAGTAAATTTAGGGGAACCTGAATTTAATAGTAAACTATTAAAAAATTTATTTGAAAATAAATTAAAAATTCAATTTTTTAGTTTTGATTTTGCAGTGTAAAAATTAGTTCATTAAGAACTGCTACTCTACCAATTACTTTATATGAGCGACATTTATTGGGAAGAAGACAAAATCGTTTAGGTCTCACAAAAGTAACGTTTATGGCTATATTGCAAGCATTGTTGTGAAAAAAAGAACAATTTTACCCGTTTTATCCTCTGATATAATGTTTTTACTAATTCCCGGTTTGTCGTTTGTGGTTATGTATCTGGGGTGGTGTGCATTACCTTTTGTGTTCGATTTTATTACGTTTGAGTTTGTGGTTTTATTTTTTTGTGTTTAATTGGATTTTCAGTGTATACTACTATAATCAGTGGGATAGTGAGAAAATCAAAATACGGAATAATTGGTGCTTTGCGTGCTAGAAGACAAAGAATTTCATATGAAATTGCTTTTTCATTGTATGTGTTGACAGCAATAATTCATTTTAATTTTTTTAGATTTGTGAATCAAAATTTAATTGTGTTGTTAGTAATTTGGTTACCTTTTTTAGTAATAATTATTGCGGAATTAAATCGGGCACCTTTTGATTTTGCTGAATTGGAAAGTGGAATACGGAAGATTAATTTTTTTTTGCAGTTTTTATATCAATAATGTTTTTTAATTTTTCTTTAGTTATAAGATTTTTAATTTTTTCTTTATTTATTTATATTCGTAGATCTTATCCTCGATTTCGTTATGATATAATAATAATAATGTTTTGATTTAAATTTTTGCCTTTGTCTTTAATTTTTTTAAGTTTTTTATCTTTTAGTTTGAAAATATCAATCAAGTGTTTTCGTTAGATGTGTTCATATTTGTGTTTTTTTTTACAATATTTATTGTATTTAATAGTGGAATAATAAATGTTATGGCGAAAAAATTTTTTTTTGGAGTAAAAGAAGTTTTTAGATATTCTTTTTTATTACCTATAAGATCGTTGATTTCATTTTTTACTTTTGTAGTTTTGTTAATTTGTTGTTTTGGTGGTTATTTTTGTTATTCGTTTTGTCCATGTGGAATAGTAGAATTTACTTTTGTTTATGCTATAATAGCTTTAATAAGAACTTTGTTATCTTTTATATCAACCGAAAATTTTTTTATTTATATAAGTAAAAGCGGCTAACAAAAACACTTGATTAATATTTTTGAATTATTTTTCTCTTCACCTTCCTCGCGTCAAAAAGATTATAGGGCTTCCGAATCTTTTTGGTCACAGTTGTATTTACTCTGGGTGAACTCTTTCCATCGCATTAAAACGTAAAACAAAGGAGCGACCACTTTTCTCGGGTTTTTGCAAGTTCCGCAGCGTTCTCCTTCCCAAGCAATTGTATTCTGAAAAGGGGTCGTATGTGAGACAAGATGACCGTATTGAGGTTTGTCGTTGACCTATCTACACATCGCGATTCAAGGGACTGTTATATGGAGATTATTGAAACGAGGAGCGATCCCGGAAAGGGACTCTCCAAATGCGCGCAAAGACGAAGCGGTTGATTGATGTCTGCGAGGCTCCACCGTTTTTCGAAATCTGACGAATCGAGAGCACCAAAGTAGATATGTGGGCTAAGGTATATTATAAACATAAAGGAAGATGTAGATTTGGAGAAACCTTCTAAGAAGGAAATTACAGACTTCCGAAAAGTTGTTACCATATTTATGGCTCACCCTGTAATTATGCATCAACCTATTACATGAGTGTACCCCGATGTACTTGCACACCCGTGTATACGTGTGCGCATACAATTATACGCATGTACACATACTTCAAGCATGAACCAGAAATGACGTAAGTAATGATAACTTGCCTAAAATGTTTTTATCTAATTCATAAATAATAAAGGATTAAATTATATAACTAGTGAGCTTCTTGAATTTCCACAATTCCCTTAACAAACTTGTATGCGGAGTCATAGCTATATTCGAAAGAATGCTTATAAATAATTCATTTTATATATATGTATACTCTTAACAATATTGGCTATGATAAACACTTCAGCACATTCATTATCTATCGAAACCTTGACTAAGTTTGTGATCTTCTTAGGAGAATAGCACTGAGGACTCAATCATGAAGCTTTATTGGTGAGCTTTCGCTGTATTAACAGCTTCGTCAGACCTCAAAACTAACACACAAGTATACAACATGCGTCTCATAAGCATAAAATTACTAACCAGGCTGATGACAGAAGTTCGTGGAATTCTGTAATACAACATGAGCACAACTAGTAAGTAGTAAGAACACATCGAAGCGAACGGCTCACCCTGACAGCAGTCTCCAAGTAAATGAAATCTACTAGAAATGCGTGTGACTATAGTCAAGATCTCTTTATCGTAACCGCTATGATATTAATTTTAATGCCTCCATTAGCCCACCCCTGTTGTTCATTTCCGGTGATAAACGCTTGATTGCGAGCGCTTCAAGCAGTTTTCTCTCCAATGGGGCATCCTTCGTGCGGTGTAATATGGCAACTTTCTATGAGGGGGGTGCTTCTTGACGGTGGCACAGTACACGATAACGCGAGAACGCACTTCCTGGGTAGGATGATGGATTTCTCAGCGCTCGTGTATGTTCATCCATCCGTTTGTGCGACGGACGCTTGGATCCACCGACGTACTTCTGACTGCATCCTTCGCATGTGACCCTACTGTTAATATTCTATGTATATGTATATATAAATATACTGTTCCGCGTAGCTGACAAATTTTTTGATCGACACAGTACGAGCAGTTCCTCCAGGCGGTCGAAATACCAAACGGACTGGAGGACCCGACGACTTGACGACATCGTTCACCTTCTTTGCTACTCTTTCATTGACATATGGTAAAACTAGCGGTGTTCCTCGCCCAGCAAAGAAAGGACGCCATGTCCTTGGTTGTACCGTCGTATAGCCGTTCTCTTCCAAAATCCAATTCTTGCAATTCTTCGATCCACCTCTCCTGATTCTCTAGTACATGTCCTTGTCTTCGTCGTGATAAGGCTTCTTATCTCGTTGGCCTTCATGTACAATGGATGTGCACTCCGAGAATGCAGAAGGATATTCTTTGGCATCGGTTTCCTATACCACTCAAATTCCTTCATGTCATGGGATGTCCGAACCTTTGTGTTCAAAAACGGAAGGTAGCCGCATTCACCTGGACACTCCACAGTCAAACGAATGTTTGGATCACACGAGTTCAGCTTTTGAAGCATCGTGTACGTATCTTCAACTGTAGATCCGACCACGAACATATCGTTTATATAGCGCTTATAAAACACAATTCCTTCGGTCAGAGTCCTCCTTTCTATGCGATCCAAATAGACGATTGCTAGTAGCGGCGAAATCCTCAATCCCATGGCAAGACCTCTTTTCTGTGAATAGAGCGTTTCATCGAACTGGAAGATGTTACATTTCAAAGCAGCTAACAAGAGCTGTCGTAGATCTTCCTCCATCAGTCTGAAAGTATGTACCTCTTGTCGATGTCGTCGTAGAAACTCTATCACAGAATGCACGGCCTCGTTGTTATCCACATTCGTGTACAGAGAAACCGCGTCGAAACTCGCGTAGAATGCATCATCAGGTATTTCGCAGCGCTGCAAGGCTGATATGAATTCTCCGACGTTGACTTAATGAACCGCCACATAATGTAGTAGCGGTGATAGGAGCTTTGTGAGGAACCAGCTGACTCTATCCGATGGCCCACCGCATGAAGAAATTATTGGTCTGGTCTTGATCAAGTTCTCATCATTGCGGCATAAATCATAGTATTCAGCAGAAGCTTCTTCAAACCACGTCTCTCTTCTTGAGTCAAATTTGATGCAGACTTCGCTGACGATTCATTCGCATAAATTTGCAACAGAATGAAGTGACGCTTTTGTAGGTTCCATAGATGTTACTGGTTTTGGCACTGATACTGATGTTCCGGAGAAAGGCACAGATGCAACGAATGACGACAACCTGTCCAAGACTGTCGGGTGTGAGTTCTCCTTCCATCGAATCTGATAGGCAAACATGTGAGAATGCATCATCAGGTATTTCGCAGCGCTCCAAGGCTGATATGAATTCTCCAACGTTGACTAAATGAGCCGCCACATAATGTAGTAGCGGAGCTTTGTGATATTAGAAATATACGTTGTAATATTACTGCAAGTATGGGCTATTCTGAGGCATTTTGTATAGATAACTGGAGCATTATTTTTTCTTGAAATTAGAATTTTTATGGGAGAATCTGCTAAACTTGAAACTGAAATCATCCGTTTCATAATATAACTGTGTAATAATCCAATCATTTTCGATTGTTAAGGGCAAATTCAAATAATTACAATATCTGTTAAAGATGTGAGTTTTTCCAAGAAGCGAAATGACTTTGTACACTTATTTTAGATACATTTCTATCCTTCTTGTTGATTGTGTATTATTAACAGACCATCCATATCCCTGAATGGAAACATATACATAATTTTCATCCTTTTTCATACTTTTTGCACACTTGAAATCCATATTAGATAGAGTAAGATATGCTAATAATAGACTAAAATTACCTCCTTGTGGAACCCCAATCCTTTGCTTATAAATGTATTCACTATAAATAGCTATCATTCAATATGTATTATATGGAACATAAAAGATCTTTCATCCTATAATATCTGTATTTATGTCTGTATTTAGGCTTATCTTTTATATTATCTGTGTGAAAGGCATAATAGCCATTTGTAGCAATGTGTTGTTGACCAGTATTTTTGAAGCATATATTTAATAGCTCTTCAATATTTTGTGATCATTCCTGTTTGTTTTCAGCCAGCCGTATATATGTATATCAATGGCCCTTGTGATATGGTGCATAGGTCCTGCTCTATATCAATGTTATCGATTGCCCAAAATATTTTGATTATACCACTCTTCTTCTTCCCTTCTACCACCCATGGGGGGCGCTCAGTAAAAAGGCTACTGAGTTGTTCCTAAAGGAACAACTCAGTAGCCTTTTTATCGTGAACGGTGCCTTTTAGTGTACGAGCGCTAATGCCGAATACAGTAGAAAAGAATAACGCACATAAGGTGCAAATAACTGCAGACGTCACTGACTTTCTTAAGGGAATTTTGCTACCACAAATCACCCTGCTCTCAGTTATGTGGATATTGCTGCATTGCCGTCAAACAGGGTTGAATGGTGTGAAATATGCTTCAGTTAAACATATCACAATTTCGCGTGATTTGCTCCAGGAAGAAAAAAGTTACGAACGAAGAAGCGTGAAAGTGGTTGGCCGAATACTTTCGAGAGCATACCTCCCTAATCTCTTTCCTACTGGTTCCCATATCTATTCTATACTTTGTACCTTTGCTCAATATTTTCCTTAGTTATTTGTGTTCAATTATGTTTAAGCCTCCAACAATTATTTGCACGTGAATTTTATCTATAATGTTGATTAACTGTAAACGTGAAGTTGCAATCTTATTTGAGTATTTTTCTTAGGTTCTCATTGTTTAGAATTTTGAAAATTTGATTGTAATTACAACTTTACTAGCCCTCTGGATTACTGTATTTAAACACTATCCTGTCTGGTGTGCATCTACAATCATAATTATCATTACCAAATATAATACCTTTGATTACTTGTGCATTTAGATTTCTGTTGAATGGAAGTTCATTAAATATCCTGTTTTTATATACCACCGCAATATTTTGATAACTAAATTCTTTTCTTATCTTAATCTGTGGAGTAACCGAATGATTATAACTTGCTTAAGAAAAGCTGGCACAATATGTTCCATTCAGTGTACCACGAGGTTATCATTTCCATTATCCCACCCATATTCAGATCTAATTTGATCAGAAGTAGAGGATATTTCAAAAGTCTCCTGCTTCACTGTGCTGCCCTCTGTTTAAGAAGATTTGTGCTGATATTAATTGCCCTCTCAAAAAACTTTGTGCGAACCGTGAACGACGACTAGCTATGGAAGCCTCTATAAAAAAACTCCATGCGTTATTCATGGTAAATTAAAGACCAAGACTAGCTTACCCGTTCTTTCTGGTATAAAGGGTGTCTGATGCTTTTCTGATGCCGATAAAGCTGAGGCTCTTGGTGAGTTTTTTGTTAGTGTTGCCAATAGTGATTGTGATTTTGAGGCCTCTTCATATGTCTCTGTGCTACTTGGACGTGCTTCATGTGGCTTAGACAATGACTACTTCCATTCTTTGGAAATTTCCAATATTCTGAAAAAGTTGAAATCTTCAACCTCTGAGCCATATGATGGCACACCTCCTATTGTCTTCAAGAAGTGCGCTGCCTTTCTTCCAAACCCCCTGGCGCTCATTTTCAATGTGTCGTTTATGCTAGGTGAAGTTCCTAAAACGTGGAAAGATGCTCTTGTCACTGGAATTCCTAAAAAGGAGGGTGCCCGTTTGTACTGGACTTTCGTCCAATTAGTATTACGTCAACGCCTGTCAAAGTCAGGAAAAAGTTCTTCGAGGAAAGACTCTCTATAAGTTATTCAAATCCAACGTTCTACCAATAGAGCAGCATGATTCTTTGCCAGGGATGTCAACGACTACAAAGCTGGTAGATAGTCTGATTGGAACATTGCCCTTGGCCAGGGTTACTCAATTGATGTCTTATATGTGGATCTTTTCAAAGCCTTTGATAAGGTTAATCATGCCAAACCACTTTACAAACTTAGATCTATAAGAATTGGACCTAAACTTATGAAGTGGTTGAGTATATATCTGAAAGGCATATAACCGTAAGCGAGGGAGTCTTCTGACCGACATTGCTGCACAAGTGGAGTGCCTCGGGGCGGAGTGCTCTCTCTTTTACTGTTTATTATCTATACCATCGATTTAGCTGCTGCTCTAATAACTTCTGAACACGTAAAAGTCTAACTTTATGCCGATGACATCGGGACATATGGTATCTACAATTCCAATAACAGTTGAAGTGCATTGTGCTCTAGATCGTTCATTTGATAACTTATTGTGCTTTGCTGCGGAATTTGATATGGACGTCAATCCATCAAAAATTTTGTTTTTCACTTGGGAGATTTACCGCCTGGTGAATATAAAATCAATGATGTTTTTCTGAATATCTCTAATTCTGTTAAGGAACTCGGTGTCCTGGTTGACTGGAATCAAACATTTTCTGAACACATTGATCTTATCGTTAATAAAGCCTTCGAAGTTTTTTCTCCCTTTTTCGAACTACCCAGTTGACAGATTCGTTTTTTCTCCCTTTTTTGAACTACCCATTTGACAGATTCCAAAATTCTGCTACGTTCATACAATACATACGTACTACCGCACCTTGAATACTGTTTTCAAATTTGGAGCTCATTGGATAAAAAGGATGTCATCAAGCTTGAGAAAGTTCCAAGGATGTCCACTAACCTCTTGTTCCGGAGAGTATACCCTGACATATGTTGGGGTAGCTTGCCGAGTTGAACGTTTGCGGCGACTTAACAGGACTCTAACTGATGACTCTAGAAAGGAGACGTGTCATAGCTGACCTTGTTTTTTGCTTTCGTCTCCTACGCATGGAAGTTAGATTAACAGCAAGTAAGTACTGGATCTTTAGACCGACTAGGTAGTTTTAGTCTGCACTATACCAATTTAGGTAGGAGAAATCGGGGTCATTTGCACAACTTCGTCTTCTATCGCTTCGCTAGATTGATCCAACAGTTACTCTTTGAAGTTCTTTCTGTTAAAAACAGTCAAAAGTCAGAGATAGATTGAGAAAAATCAATTTGCTGGGATTGTTTGGTCTACAGAACTCTTGTTAATACTTCAATGCATTCGCTATTCCAGTTATTTATTTCTTTTCGTAGAGTATTTCATCTCAGAAGACTTTCTGCCCTGCATGACCTGTGAAGATGAGAAATGATAATGAAATGAATAACGATAATAAAGCAAACGATTAATGTTAAAATTGTTTCACACTCCAGATGTCGAGTCGCATCCTATGATCTCATGCTCTATGCTAGATGCTTTATGCCGGATGTTATGTGGCTAGAAAACTTCTCTTTGGGCAGCTTTGTAATCACCGCTTCTCCATTCTCGATTGCTTTGGCGATTGCCGTCTCTCTTTTTACAACTAACTGCAATGGTTTGACGTTCGAGTGAGTAGTTGAACATGTTTTTTCTGCCCACTAGTGATGTTGGAGCCACCAATGACCTCAATGGAAGCATACTATCTTTCATTTCATTTCATTCCAATACTATTTACATGCAAGTATGACATCTAGTGTGTGAAGCACTTTAATTGCACCTTTTCAGTTTTGACGGCTTTTCTGTGTTTCTTTGTATTGTTTCTCTGTTTGGTTTTTTTAGTTGCGCACCTTTGTGCATAATATTAGGTTGGCAAATAAGTCCTGCGACAAAATGGAGACCTTTTATTTGAATCATTTCTAAATTTTTTCATATCGATCAATTTTTGTAAAAATTTTTACCGACGAAGTCAACAACCTTCTTTCATCTTTTGAGCCAATCACTGATGCCATCTCTCCAGAAGTGAGGGAGCTGTGGCTCAAAGAAGTAATTGACTGCAGTTTCTAGATAACATTATGTCACGAATTTTTTTCCACAACGGGATGCCCAAGAAGGCGGAGCACATGGTAGCTGAAAGGGGCAACACTCCGGGAGTACGACTGATGAGTGACCTGGAACCAAGCGGGATCGTTGAACATTCGACGTGGGTTTAAAGCGAATTTTCGATCCCTCTGTAGGGGCCTGATTTACGGTTTGATCGCCCTTCTCTAACCCCGTTGGCCAAATTAAGGGGATCATAGGAGCAAGCGATAGCTGCGTCCATCTAGTCTGCAATTAGCAACTCATAGTGAATTTATTCCTTCAACCTCCATTAAATTGAGGGACGATGCTCGCGTTACTCCGAAGGCTAGTACCTCCTGCAGTGAAGCGATCCAGCCGTTGTTTACCGTCGATCGGTGAGCAGTGCTAGCATCGAATAGATTTATTTATTTATTTATTTATTTATTTATTTATACACTCATCTGAGTGCGCCAAAAGAGGGAATTGAGGACAGGTGTACAACTACAGGAGAGTCAAACCAAAACCAAGATAAAACGAGCTGAGCTGAGCCAGCAGTGACAACCCGCTGAATACCAGTATCCGTTTTAGAGTAGAGGTGAAAAAAAAACTCATTTACGAAGACTGGGCGACACACGCTACAATAGCCGAACTGACAGCCTTGAAGAGAAGAATCCAAATAGCCAGTACCCACACCTGTTGACCAAGGTGCCTCATCCGAGAAGGTGTCACTGGACCAAGTCGGAACTTCGGCACACGGGTATGCCAACCTCCCTCGTGGAACCGACTTGTCGGGTACAGGCCAAAGACAGTACATGAACAAAAGGTTAGGCTCAGTTTCAGCATGGAGCAGCGAGTGGAGGGAAAGGGTCAACATGACTAAGCTGAATGGAGCAGTGGACCGGGAACCCTAACTCAGCTAGCAAGAAATGGCGGAAGGGGAAAATTGAAACAAGCAAGAAATAAAAATGGAATTGGAACATAGAAGAGAAAAGAAAAGAGGCTCAAACAATGCGACGTAACAAGCAGCGATGTGGGAATGCTAAGAGCAGCTCAGTGGCATATGGCCAACAAATAGAAGGAAAGAAATAGAAACATCGATGTCAATTCAACTTGAAATGATATCTGATAGTCGAAGTAAGCCCTATACTGTGTGAGACGGTCCGATAAGCTGGAAAGAAAATAGCAAGTCGCTTGCCACATCATCAGCTGATCACACTGTGGTGCAACAGGTAACGGAAGAAGCTACTAACCGACCTGTAAATAGCAGACAAGAAAGAGTTCAATAGTCTAAGTCGAGAAGCTGAAACAAGTTGATCTTCCTCAATTTAGATTCGAAGGCCTTACATTGCTGTATTGAAGCACTTCCCGAGGGAGCTTCTCCATCCACCTTGTAGTTCGAACGAAGAAAGAATTAAACGACAACGAACTAGTA
>UZAF01018292.1:0-22855 GCA_900617895.1 Haemonchus placei | reverse complement strand
TCGGAAACATTTGGAGAAACATTATTCTCGTGAATGTTTGCTGGGCTTTTTCTAACTTGGAAATGTCTTACTTCAATGCGTGATTCCAGACTTGGGAGCTGTACTCCGCGTGCGCGAGAACATAAGCCTTATATAATCGCACTTATACCTTATAATCATTGCACAACACATTGCGTAGGATGAGAAACATTGCAGCAAATGCTTTATTAACCACCTCGTCTATATGCGTCGAAAACCTTAGATCTGAACTGAAAAGAACGCCCAAATCTTTTGAGGAGCAACGAAGGGCAAGCTCAGTGCCATCGACCTCGTAATTCAGCGGTGGACCAGTTCCGATGTGCAAAACGGAACACTTGCTGAGATTAACGTGTAGTCCCAATTGGTGAGCCCACTCTACCATCCTGTCGACAGATCGTCTGAGAGCAAGTTGAGCTTCATCACGGTAATCAGGTTTACACGAAGCGTAAATCTTGATGTCATCAGCATAAACTAGGGCACTAACGTAACTTGCGGTCTTGAGTCAAGCTGGAAGATCCATGGTATAGATGAGTAAAAGTAATGGAGAAAGCACACTTCCTTGAGGGACTCCATTGTAGCAGTCATATCGCTTGGAGAAGCAACGGCCGACTCTAACTGTCATGTGCCTGTCCCTGAAATAGGATCTGAACCAACCCAACAACTGCTCACTAATGCCGAGGTTATCCAGTTTCATGATGAGCTTTTAATGGCTCACTTTATCAAATGCCGTTGAGAGATCAATGAAAATAACATCAACTACCCTGTCACTGTTAAGAGCAGCGGTTCAGTCAAAGAAGTCATTCAATAGGTTGGAGGTCGTCGAGGCCCCACTCAAGAACCCGTGCTGCTCCTCCGGTATGAGCTTAAGTCTCTGTAACCATGCTAGGATTCTATCCCTGATCAGTTTCTCCATGACCTTAGCGGCAGTTGGCGGATGCTTATGGGTCGGAAATCAGTTAAGAGGCGGCCGTTGGACTTCTTAGGAATGGCTGATACTAGAGATTCCTTCCAGATATCGGGTACTTCTTCAAGCAACATAGATATATTGAAAATAAGCGCTAGTGGTTGGCTTAATGAACGTGCACATTTTCGAAAAACTATCTGAGGAATACCGTCATATGGTTCGGCCAGAGATGGTTTGAGTTTCGTAAGAATCTTGAACACGCCACGGGGATGAAAGGAAATGTTCTTAAGGCGGTGGTTAATCCGGAATTGGCTGCCCATAGGAATCTCATCTTCGGCACTGGTAACAGAGAAAACACTAGCAAAATAATCTCCTAGCGCCTCGGCTTTCTCTTCATCAGAGAAGAAAAGAGAGCCGGAGGAATCAGAGAGCACGGGCAAGTTTGGAGAAGGCTTTGTCCTCTGCCTAATGAAGCGAAAAAGACATTTGAAATCGGGCTTAGCCGACAAACGTTTTTTCGCGGTTTACAATGAACTTCTTGATACGATGGACGAGATCTTCGCAAGCTTTCTTATAAAGCTTATCAGATAGGGAATTGGACCGTGAGCAGAAGAGTCGGGTTTTCTGGGCAAGCAGATTCTGAATGTGCAAGGGGTATTTGAGATTTGACTGAGGAGGTTGTTTAAATGAAACGAAATAAGAGAATGCGTAGTAGACCTCTAGACAAAATCTCTTGTAGACATCGTTAATAGAGGTATAATTGTCGAAGACCGCCCACCAGTTCACGCTCCGGAAGTATGAGTCCAATGACCGATAGCCTATATTGCTAAGGTCAGGCGTAGGTACGGTTCGATTCAAAGAAAACTCCTGGGTAACGTCAAAAGACACAACATTATGAACAGCATTGGCAAAGGGAGGATGGACACTAACATTGGCAACAATTGGTGAGGAGGACAACACAAGGTCCAAGGTATTATCCCCATGTGTAGGCTGAGCCACATACTGGGTGAAACCAGTCCTTTCGAAAAACTGGAGGTACTGTGCTGCACAATGGTTTTTCGGATATTTAGTCGTCCAATCTATGTTAAGGTTGAAGTCACCAGTCAGATTGCTGATATTTCGAGCCGCTACAGCCGCGTTTTTCCCTTGGCGTGCTTAGTAGAAGGTGTTGGTACGAATAGGGTGTTGTCCACTCATTGACCGTAATGCTGCAAAAGCCCACACGCGTGCCCTTATTCACTCATATGCTGATTGCCCGGGGAATGTCCTACAAGTTTATCACCCTTGCTACCGTGTTCACACTGTTGATACAAATTTTCAATGCTTCGAATTTTTGTCGCAGGACTTATTTGCCAACCTAATAAATAAATAAATAAATAATGTAAATGAGCTAATAGACGGAAGATCAGGTGCTTTGCGCTATGACTGACTTGGTTCAAAAAATTTCCTCTATAGATAATTTTTCTATTCTTCTTGTTTCATCTTTATTTAATAATCTGTAACGGCTGGTTTCGAATTCCTTTCATTATTAGTAATCTCTGTAAGGATCATACCATATTAATGTGTGTTTCACTTATTCTTTCTGGTTTTTTCTGTGTTATCTCTTTATTTGATAACTCAAAGGGCAAAGTATGAGGATTGATTTCATTGAATAGCGGATTTTGTGTGTCAGTTATGTTCCTTTCATGTTATCATTTAATCAAATGGATAAGCTGTCATTAGCCATTCAATTCAGAATCTTAGCATGTGTTTATCATGTTTTCTATTATACCTTACATATCCACTCTTACACCTTTATCGCACTTAAAAAAATGATTATACAATAATGTGTGTCTTTTATGATTGTAAATATTCCTAAATATCAAATATTCCTATTCCCAATATGTTTTCCTATTTTATCTTTGATCCTCCTAGTGGTCATCCTTACGTATTGAATCCCACAATTGACACATGTCAAGCAATAAATAACCATTGTTGTATTACAATCAACGAATCTCTTTTATTTGTATTGATTCTGAAGTTAGTTATGCAAGACCTTACAAAATTTTCAATGTTAGTGATAGCTCAAATTCTACAATTGTTTTTTCTACATTCACCACCTCTACTTTCATTGCTGAATTCCTTTAATTCATAACCATTCCCTCCACTTGCCACTACACAATTCCATGTTGGATTTTCTCTGTTGAAGATGCAAAATGAGAAATGCTCACCTCTGAAAGTAAACTCAAAGATTTTTCTGAGTAAGTTTTGAAATGCGAGTTCACAGAAAGATATCATTACCGCAGCATGTAAGAGCTGCAATATACTAGTAGAACATCCTTAGACAGGTAGGTCGATAGGCTACATTGAACAGGAAACGTCCCTAGTTGGTTCCATCGGAGCCCATACGTGGAGTTCGCAAAGTGCAGACAAATATCACCTCATGTCAGAGCTTATGAAGTAAAGAGAAATGCTTTAAAAATTGACCTGCAATGCAAGAAAGAATAGCACTAGTGTTTGTTGAGCAACAAGGCTAGAACGAGCATTTTTATTGCACCATCAAATATAAGTTCAAAATAGAATGCCGTATGATTTTAAAGGAGTAGCCACTACGTCTAGGAGGGCTATGAAGAGGGCAGATTGAAGAGAAAACACCTCATGAGATTCCCGTTATATGCCATCAGATTCATTGCTTGGCTATTCACAGGCTACCTACCTTGTTGTTAGGCACCGATTTGGCGGCAAATCAGTAATACTGCGCTGTCGTGTAAGAAGGTGGGCTAGGAGCTACCGGCGTGAGTTGGCTCGTCTGTTATATTTGATTTGCAGATTCTTTACTCATGCCATTGGCAAGAGTAAAAGCAGTCATGCGAACAAGCAGCATAGGTAAAGCACTTTCGTTGACATCCCTGCAATGGCGAGATGGACTGTGTTGACGCGAGAGTATATTTTGTTGATATGTTTATCCATTCATTTGGCGAGGCCATTAACATTGTCGGAGAAAAAGGGGTCATCGAAGCTGTGGACAACCGAGGCTCATGATCAGTGGAACAAAAATTCTTCCATGATTCGCAGACACAACCTTATAATATGTCACAAACAGCTTGGAGAAAAAGGTTTGTCAGGAAGAGTGTCTCGCCGTCAAAAATTTTTACTGTCGCAATCAGAAACGCTATGGGTCAAGGGAAGGGCAAAAAGTGAAGTAAAGATCGATGATCAGTAATCATAGCAATCAATTAGCAGATGGTCGCGCTCTTCTTCCAAGGTGATGTACAGGCGTATAGAATGCTGACTGGATTATCGACAGCAGCCAAGGAAAATTGGATTTATATAGTTTGACGAAAGGGAGATTAAATAGAGTCACAATAGCTTTGCTGTCCGGTTTTTATAAACCAGCAAGTGTCAAATGCCAACGGAATTCCAGCTGATGTGATTCTACTTTCAGATGAGTCAACGTCTCCTTCATCTTTTTAACTTTTGAAGGCACAGTTTGTGTACTTTTAGATTTTCCAAAGTAGAAAGCAAAGAATCTGCAAAATTCCCGCATGATGAGACTTTTTAAATGTAGTGAAAACAAAAGCTTGTGAGTGAGTGAGTGAGTCATAATTAAAATGTTCTTGAAAAGGTATTTGGAAGAGATCCATCCGTGCACAGTTGCTAATGAGCTGGGCGCAGTATGCCAAGACGTCAAAGTTCGTCCCATTATCGCCACGGATCACGGATAGTTGTTCAAACTCCCGAAACTTGTGCACTATTGAAAAGGAGATTATCTCTACAACCGATAAAACATATCCGTCTCGTGTGTGGGCGTCTACGAATATGATCTTCGAATATTATTGCCTTTTATTCAGGCCGTGGCTCAGGTGGTGGCTACAGGTTCGTCCTCAATATAAACCTCAGAATCCGTTTTGATAGTGAATGGTGCCTTTACGTTAATTCGCAACACAACTCTAAGAGCTTTGTATTTCTCACAAATCGTCGCATCAGGTCTTCACTTTTTCCGTAGTCGCAGTTTCAGTGATCCTACCCTACGTCTCTTCCTTTATTCCGTTCCCACTTGCTTGCTTTAGATATCGAACCCGTGGGCCTTATCTCATAATATGATCCTGCGATTTCTCAGCAGTCGCTCATATCGTTCTACTCTACTAGCTTTTCTTGGGCAAATACAGTTGTAAGGTCGCCCTCAAACCGTTTTTTTTGAGAATTCCGCTCTTGAGTCCGATCAGTGCTTATGTTAGCATTGAGCTTCGAATGAACACCGCGAATTTCAGAGAGTTATTGCAAGTGTATTCATGCCACCTCTCTTCGAACCATAACAGCCTGGTCTACGTTACTATCAACGATCAGGTCATTTGATTAGCATGAGGGAACCTCTGCCCTCCTAACCAGGGGAGTTTCAACCTCCCATGGAACTTTGAATTGAGACCTAGGTATATCGATAGGGTTCAGAATGCTATTGAAAAATTTAGAAATTAAAACCGCCAAATGAGTCTGCCAATGAAATTGTGAGTGCTCAAAGTTTTCGTGCTTCAGGGGGTCAAGAAGAGTTAGTTGCAATGTGCAGTTGCCCACAACGACCGCAAGGGTCGTCGTGGCGTAGTGGCAGTGTTCTCCCGCAGATGCTGTGAGCTTGCTTCCCGCCGCCGGTCTTTGCAAAATGTGCTATCTTTCCAATATATGCTCTTGTACTGTTGTTTGTGACTAGTTCAAGCTAGCGCCGTGTTTCGTTTATCATTTGCGGCCACCGCACTTAATTCATGAATTTCTACACTTTGTTCTTGCAACGCTAGTTTATTTTTACCCATTAAAACCTACATTACACCCAAGAGTCATCGTCTTGAACATCACTCGAAACAGATCCGCGTATAAACCCAATATTAATGGGACACTAAAAATGAAGCAGATATAACGTGAAAATAAATGTAGAGGGCCTCCCAAACTTATGGGCGCAAATATCCAGAAATTTCTAAAGTAGAGATAATCTATCAAACCCACATTAACTGCTATTAATTAGTTGCATAAGAAGGTTTCTTTGCTAAATGCATGGTTACTGACGTGGAACTCTCAATATCTTGTAGGTGGAGGAGGCATTCCTCAACAACCAAAACCTTCGCGTTCCGGAAAGAAACATCTAGCGTACAATCTCTCACAAAAAGGTTGCCAAGAACAGTGATTGAAGAAGTCACTGACAAGGATGAAACGCTCGTGGATTCTTCAGTGCTGACGTGAAAATTGACAGAGACCAGTGCTCAAAGAGCATACTGATGGCCGTAGTAAAACAATGATCCGACTATGTTTCCTGAAACATCTCGTAGTCTTTTCAGCAGGACGCTACTCCAGCCCATAGAGCCAAGCTTGTCCGCAAGTGGTGCCGCGGTCAGCCGCGGCATTCCTATGCACGCTGAAGAACGGTTGGGAAGAAATGGGAGGTATACCTGCGTGCCACATGCGATCAGGTCGAGAGCAATTTTGGGTCTCTAACCGCGCTAATGGGGGTACCTTGAAATGTGTTTTTAGCGTGTTGTAGCAAAGCTAGCGTGCATAGGAATTCTATCGTCTTTCGTAGCTGAGAAGCTTCATATATATTGCTATGAATTGGCACCCATAATTTTGGGACACCCTTGATAACGTCCCTTTTGATGAGTGCGATTGAGCCGAAACAAGGTGTTAGCTCGAATCAGCTACCAAAAACGGTATAAGAGCCTTCATTGGGAAGAAAGCACATTTTGCAAAAAATGGTGTCGCGGGGGAAAGCAAACTTACGTTGTTCGTCTGAATTGGAGAACACTGCCACTGCACCCCGACGACCCTTACGATGCAGGCAATCGCGCAGTTCAACTGGCACTATCCCTCCATGCTTTGAGCATGCAAACTATGAGCGCTAACAACTTTATTGGTAGACTTATTTAGCAGTTTCGATTTCTAAATTTGTATTAAATAGTGTCGGGAACTCTATCGGTATACCTAGGTCTCTATTCAATGTTCTTTAGGATCTTGAAACCCTCCCCTTGTAAGAATCCTACCAGAGCCTGACGCGCAAGTATTGTCTGTTCCCTTTCTTATATCCGAGCAGAATTGTTTTCCTAAAGCTCAGAATTAACCAAACCTCGTGCCATTTTTGTAGTTCGCCCTAGCACCCCATTCTTACTGATGAAGGAGATCTCATTAGTGTTGAGGATGGTCTTCATTAGTTTACTCATTGTTCTTGCAGTGGCGTAGTGTGCCTTTAGAGATAGAAAAAGGTTCAGAAGTGATCCATTGTGCAAACCATGGTGCCTACATCCTCCATTAGGCCATACAAAACAAATTTGGATCAGATGTTTGTAGCGCACCAGTCAGATGGCCCGGCTCACTTATGAGTAGATGTGCTTGGGTCTTCTGTGTTTGAGTAACTCGCTTTTTATCCGAGTTATTGAAACTTGGTTTCGAAACTTCGCTCAGAGTATAAATTAACTATTTTTGCACACGCCCTGCTTCTGTGGGTGGAGTTCAGTCCTGCCGCTCGCCATAAGTGGTTCAGTCTTTCCGCCTGTATTATTACCGGAAGTCCAGACCGAGTCCACCCATCATGCACCTTGTGCTCGGGAAATTACTACTCGCAAACCACGCCCTTTTGAGAGAAGTCCAGTTCTGCAACCCATCCTATGTGTTCCCATACTGACGCCTGTACTTATACCACATTTGAACTCTCTAGGTTCGAGGAGTTATAATGTTCCGCTCGAGCATTTATTTCGTGCAAACCACGCCTCGGTTGGGATGAGTCTAGTCCTACCACCCATAATAAATGTTCCCGTCCTGCCGCCTGTATTCTCACCGAACTTGAACGCACTACTCCTAGAGGAATAGGAGTAATGAACTTACGGTCACACACACACATACACACACGCGCACACACAAACCGACAGACGCACTCAGGGCGTTCTCAGGGAGCATTAATTAGGTCTTTTCGCAAGTATATCAAATGTCTGAAAGGTCTCATTCTATAAAAGCCCCCCGAAACACTAGCTAAAGTGGGCTATCAAACGGCTTATTCAGTCGCAAAGGACAAGCTGGAACGGTTGCTTCCATCGACATTTTTATCAGTTGCCAATCCAGACTTTACAAGTACCTGTGTCAGCCTCTTGCGCACTAAGCCGTGTGTTTTTGTGAGATCTAAACAAGTTGTAACAACTTTGAGCCTGATATCAGCCTCCCTCTGTCAGTCTTTTCTTCGCAGTCAGGACCTTTACGATTCATTCCTGTGCTCTGGCCTCTTCGACTTTTTACTCAAACAGCCTGACAGACCTCATCGTACTCTACGAATGAGGATGAAGCAGGCAACACCGTGATTCCTTCTTCCTCAAGCCTTTCGAGGAAAACAAATTTTCCTGACTGAATTACTTCGACTGCTTTGTCGCTGCTCTCCAAGGTCTTATCTACACTAGTGTCTCTTTTACCTTCATTCTAGGCACTGCTCAGCCTAAGCATTGAGTCTCTCTAGTTTCTAGAACATGGCGCCCATTTTAATGTTCCACGCTCATGAAGAACTGCTGTGCCTATCGAGGTTTCTTGCAAACTCTGTACGTAAATTTTCTACAGCGTTGAAACTTCTGCTATACGAACACGCTAACAAGCTTTTGCCTGCACCACCTTGTCTTTCCCAAGTCCACCATGTTGGCCGTAAAAAGAAGGTACGGAATCTTTCGGCGCTTCTAGTTTTCGTTTCTCCGGCTTCATGAACAAGTTCTCGGCTCATTTTCTACTAGCAACTCGGCCATTTGAATCCCTACGGATGACCTTGTTTCTCCTTTCATTTTAGGGGACTAACCTTTGTCGCATAGGTTCGAAGAATATAACTTTTACTTTCGTTGCTGATTTCCATCATGAACAGTGAAAAATCTCGTAAAATTGATTTTAAGTCGGAACTACGATTATACGGAGAGGAGGGTTGCCAGAGTCTACGCAATGGTGGTTCCAGGTGATGATTTCCTCCCGCAAAGTCGTTCGCCACGCTGGAACGATTAATGTTTTTCGACGGACTTGGTGTCGCTGCTGCTATTATAGTAAGACAGTGAGATCTGTCGGTCGTCTACGTCTAACTCCTATCAATTTCCTCCATAATATGATTTTAGGTCGGTATATCAAAGTTTATAGACGAGTTTTGATCTCTCGTAATGCAGGAAAACATAACAGCTGTTGAGAAGTCACTGCAGAACAAAAAGCGTAATCATAAATGTCGTAAAATGATGATGGTAGACGTCTCATGCTTCACTGTACATCATGTTCATATGTAATTACGCATGCAGGGGACCGGTTTTTTCATTCAGCGCAATTTTCGCACGGTCGCAGCATCAAATGCTAAATGTTCCAATCTTCCTTGAATGCAGCGAAAGTAATTGTTTTGGCGCACAAGCTCGGGCGTTCAGCAAGTCTTTTCTT
The DNA here is from genome assembly GCA_900617895.1 of Haemonchus placei. Classification (NCBI taxonomy): domain Eukaryota; kingdom Metazoa; phylum Nematoda; class Chromadorea; order Rhabditida; family Trichostrongylidae; genus Haemonchus; species Haemonchus placei. The sequence goes on along the minus strand of UZAF01018292.1, from coordinate 13,536 downwards.
AATTTTTGCTCGTGCTCTAAGGTTGCATGAAGGCAACTCTACGTGCATGGACATCGAACCGTGGTCTGATGCCGACGTGAGAGTCCACTAAAATTTCCCCACTATTGTTTATGTTGTTGTTGTTTATCCCAAGGACTTCGAGAGGATACGAAAGTTTTCTTTTTTCCAGAACATTAGAGGTAGTGTGGCGGCAAGTGGTGCACTATATACAAGCATGGTATGAGGTTCCAATCCCGGCTCTATGTCGGCTCGGGCCAAATAAGCTTTCCATCCCTCCATAGTTTAATCGGTACCAGTCTCGTCTAATGTATTAAAAGTACTGACTTGTAGCTGCTCACTGCAAGTCATCGTATAGACCAGATACGCACTCGCAACTCTACTTCTATTCTAAATGGAAGTTGGGCGCACCCTGAGGACGGGATTCATTAACGCCGAATATTACGTTCTTACCCCTGTTTCTTTTCGGAGGATGCGGTGCTGTCGGCGAACGTCTGTTGCCCGCTTCCGTCGGAACTAGGTCACCAAGCCCACTCCGCGCGCGGCGCACCCCATCGAGGTCTCGAGATGACATTGCAGTACCATCAAGTGTGAGTGGAACAAATGATTTGCATTTATCCGTGTTATCTTCTCATTGGCTGGCTGCCGCGGACCAAGCGCAAATCGTATGCCCCACTGACAACTGTGACGTCCGTCAAGTATCGCGAGCCGACCTGCCGCATGCGACAGCTGCGGCGTGGCCTAGTTTCGACAGACGCGTGCAACGAAGCGCACCCCGGTGCGGTCGCTTCCATAAACACTCCCACTTTATTTTTTATTGATTCGTCTTTGTGACCCATTTTCCAATAAAAAAGGTTGTACTGCATCAGAGTTCAGAGCTACTTGTCCTTTCTCAGGTTCAACCCGCAACCCCCGTTTATGTCCGAGTTCCAATCGATGTTTCTTGGCAATGATGTTAGGTTCTGTGATTGCCGAATTTTTCAGAATTTCCCGTAAAAGCTCGGAAAGCTTTTTTGACACAAGCAGCTTAGTTTGAGAATGATTACACATTATCTCCTATTCCTCTGCTAGTGCTAGACTTATACTTGATGCCTTTCGAAGATCCTCAAGGTATCGGTTGTACTACAGCTTCTGTCCCGTCTTCGACATTACTTTAGCCTCCATCATTATAAAAGCTCCCCTCGCGTGATAAGATGGTGTTCCCCAGTTCCTTATGCATTGCTAGTTTTGCCGATTGCATTCTCAAAGTAGACCCGTCCGATATTACGTTCGCTTAGTTCCTTCACAGCTTCAGGATCGCCATTCAGCCGAACTAAGCTCTCTGGAAAGATAGTAAATCTTGAAAGGGAAGGAGACGCGTTGTCGCTTGTTATCATTAGAACGAAAACTTCCTTAGCACTCGAGGAAGTGTTTGAGTTCCAATTATGTCGAGGTGTATTGGTAGTGATTAAGCAGGCTAGTCTCGTCGACTTTTACTGATAAAGGTCCACATTGATTAAGGCCAGTGTGTGCATACGGGCGTGATCTCGTGGCACCGCATACTGGAAAGGCCCTTGTCGCGAATATTCATTTGTCGAGTTATTGACATTTGACGTAGCGCCGTATCATCGCGGTTACTTCTACAGGGCTTAAGTTGATCGAAACGTCTTGATAGGAATTTTAAAAAGTGCGAAATTTTCAATTTTCGACCTATATGCATGATCTATCGTGTGACAGTTGTAGAACGTTCTGGAAGCTTTTCCGCAAAAGGTATATAAGGGCGCGTGCCCTAATTGAGTTTAAACAAAATGTCAATTCCACAATAATATTTTTTCGAACCATCAACTTCCATGAGTGGCGCCGCGGCACTGGAGCGACAGCAACAGTCTACAGCACATCAACAGCACATTCGGGGAGAACACCTCCCCATCGCTGATTCGCTCGCCTCAAGAAAGGAGACATGGGCTTCGAAGACAGGCCTCGTTCTGGCCGTGGACGAGTCCGTCATTCTCCACACCGTCGAAGAGGATAGGTGAAGAGACCCGGGCGAAATTGGAGGAGCGAGGCTGAGACACGGTTCCAGATCCGCCCTATTCACCTGATATTGCCCCTCAGATACCACTTGTTCCAGCCCCTCAAGGTCTCCTAGTAAAAAAACAATTCGTCAACTTTGACACCTCGAACAAGTGGGTAAGTGACTTTTTTGACTCCCGATCTTCCCAGTCCTGAGAAAAGAAGGTATCGCTGAACTGCTAGTTAGGTGGGACAATGCTATAATTAACGATGATTATTATATGGTTCTTTGGCTTGCATTGTTTGCTGAGTTGTAAAATAAAACAGAACAATCTCAACGCTATCATACTTTTCGATCAGACTATTATTTTGAAAATGCAGTAGTACTGTCTCACTACTGGCCAAAGCATGGCTACTGCTGGAACAGAGCGTGCCCTAGTAATTATTATTTATTCCCGTAATATGAGCATCTGATATTCAGTAGAATAATCGATGACAATATTACTTAACCTACTACGGAACCACTAAACCGTTGGTCCAGCTATAATACGATGAGCTTTTGGCAACTAATCCAACAAGATAGAAATTAAATAAGCTCACCTTCGAGATAACATTTATTGCCAATCAAAATAGGCCATATAATGGATAGATGTACAATGCACATCGAGTGACATTACGGCGTAAAAATGATGGCTTCCAAGAATGAGATCAATGCTGGTTGTTAGAGTCTAGCATGGACATATTTTCTTCAGAAAATATGAAAGAAATCCGATATGAGCAGCAGTTTGGGAATGTTGAACTGTGGATAGAGATGAAGTCCAAGATTTCACTCCAGTAGAAAAAGAAGTTCTGGCTTAGGTGGATAAAGCGATTTGGAATAATTTTTGAGTGCGATCGAGAAAAATCCGAGCCTGACGGCGACTGCACTTTTTTGTGGAGGAGTTGCTGCCACTTCGCTTTTCTCGCGTTGAAGCGGCTTACAAGTGTATGGAACTTGCTCTGGGATGAGAACAGAAACAGCTTCTGGAAAGAAACGATGATATATTTCAAGAGCAGCAACTCGGAATCGTTGAGCAGTATATGAAAATGTCTCAAAGAATGGCAAAACTTTTTTCTGTATTTATGCCGTACGTTTCCCAGAAAACGTCCACTATGCTGTTTGTTGAGCCAGCTCGCACTGAAAATTCCCCATCCTTCAAGGCAACTTGCATCAAGGGAGCTCATCAGTGCACACTACCTAAACGATATGAGTTACAACGAAGTTCAAAGCCGCATATCTGATGTCATTCCTTCAAGAACCCTTTTTGAAATTGTCATCCCTAATTTGAAGCTAAGTAATTTTCAATCTTCAACCTGTACAAATGTTTTGTTGCGGGTGCACACATAGGTGCGCGGTGCAAAAACTCTGTGCTGCAATCTGCTCATCTGACCAGATAGATTCTCGACACTTTTGACGTTGAAAATAGTGGGCAAGGATTATAATCTCTTCACTCCCTCTTTCTATAGAGACTGGGAAAAGGCTTCAGTAATAATCGTAACAACCGTCTCGTATAGTTTGCAGGCTACTTGAATAAGACTTTTATGGGATCTGCATCGAATTCCCAATATTTTTGGATCACACCCTTTCGACCTATCTTCTCCTACGGTCTTTCTAACTTTCCTGGCAAAATTCACGCTGACCTCGGTGAAATTTCTTTCGTCATAATGTATTATACATGTCGCAAATTTCGCTCATCTTATCCATTGTAAGGGATAGATTATTCACAGGTAGATTGTCTCAGGTCTCCCTTATATCCTTTACATACTGATCTAAAAAAATGGAAATGTGGAAGTAGGTGGTTGCAGCAATTCAGTATAGGAACGGTAATGGTCAGAACGTGGTCCTGGTGAAACAGGAGACGATCATGGTGCTCGAGACTGGGGCTTTCACAATCCCATAGTCTGATTTTAAGCATAGTCTGATTTTTGTCCTTAAACTCACATCAAGACGATCTTGTGAGAATGACTTCTTAACATCAAAGAATAGCACGATGCAACGAATTCGAGTTCGAAGAAGAATCCCATAAGGTTTGAGCAGAATAAGTGGCTCTATATGCAAGGCTCTCTTCAACGATGAAAGGCCCCAAGGGTAAGCCGGCCCATCAAACAGTTTAGTGGCAATTTTTTGTGAGAAAAACTACCGCATGATGCCTCCTTTTTTCTGCATTTAGAAACGAAGCACTCGGGAGACGCACGAATAAGGCACATGCTCTGGGATACTTTGTACAGTCTTGACGTGTGCCATATCTATTTTATGTCTCCGATATGTGCTCTCCGGCAGAGTGCATGCATGAGAGTTTGATGCGCCGTGCTACTGTTCTGGAATCCCCTTTAGTGGGTTGCCGTGAGATCTCAGATGTTTTGATAGTGAATAACACGCCTTTCCTTTGACTGAATACAATCGGAACTGGATGTGTCTGTTGCGAGTACACCAGGAGGGCTTGCGCCTCGGAATACTTCTCTTCAAAGACATCCTTACAAAAGCCGTCAGAGTCAGGTTTCTATTTAAATAATTATGAAGCCACTGATCTAGTTATTCCCTCTTATCTATGAGTCGCGACGCGATTATTTGGAGCTGTTCCAGTAATATATAGTGATCTTCGTGTGATGGTAAGCACACAAACAGATTTTCACCTGGCATTGAACGATGCCCGATTCTTTCTTCACTTTCGTACTCTGTTTACAAAGACCCTACTCCTCTATCTAGTTCTCATCCGAGACGCGGAATTTCTTGATGGCACATGTGGCCTCTGGTAAAGCCCTTGGAGAATTAGGTAATTTGGGAATTTATAGAGCGCAGGTTTGGAATGAATGTGAACGCTAGTGTCAAAAAGAGCCCAGGAATTCTCCAGTCTTACATATCATGGTCAGTATAGGAATGGGTATCGCAGGCAGAATTTACAATGTGTTCGGAGGAGCGCGTTTACTTCCTCGAGGATTACTGAGATACGCTGCCTCGAATGGAATCACTATGTACTAATGTGTACACAAGTGCTGCTACTAGCATGTTCTCGTTGTCCGTCGAGTCGTTAGACTCACAACGCTTTCTCCTTTTTTATGTAAAGTTATCCCTCCCAATTTTGTACCCTTAACTTTGAGAGAACAGGAGGTATGAATTATGGCCAAGCACATACATCCTGACGCAAGTCCTGTGCGTCTCGCCCACCGTGAGCGGAGTCCTGCTCAGGTCCTGTTTGTTTGAATAAATCCAACTAGCTGCGCATTTTTGCTCTGACTACCCTCATATGGCGCACGCTCTGCTCTTCTACCCCCATCCTGAGGAACCCACGGCCGTAGTTCAGCCATGCCAACTACCATCGGTGTTCCCACCCTGTTGCATTTCCCACTTCCCCATCCCCCGCCCTTCTCCCTACCATACCAGAAAAGCTAGAGAACGAGTTTTCCGTAACTCCGTCCTGCCATCCCCTAAATCGGTATTTGGGAGCGCAGTTCACTTCTGCCCTCCAACTGTCAGTGTTTCCATCCAACCCACTCTGTTCCCTCCCAAAAAAACCTAACAAATAATTCAATATCGACGATGTGCTTGAGCTGTGTGCTTAACGGCTGCGCCAGCTGTGGCTGGTGGCGGCTCTGAAGTTATGGCTGGTGACGGCTGCTGGACTTTGGCTGGTGGCGGCTGAACTGTGGTGGTCGCGGCTGGACTATTGTTGTGGAGGCTGGTGTCGGCCCGCCTCTGTGAAGGTGCTTTTCTCTTCGCCTCACTATTCCACATGCCTCCACACCGCGTAGTCGTTTTCCTCGACGATCGTTCTATCTCAGAGAGCTTGATCCCTTGGGCTCTTTCTCGTACCGATTGGTTCAATATCATGGCCGCCCTGACTCCCAAGTATAGATTGTGGAAATTTGCTGAGGCCACAGGGCTGCCTGCTTCAATGTATATTTTCCCGTCCACGATCTGACTATTCAATGTAGTCACAACCTGACCTTCTCTTCCCATTTTCACGAGTCTTTCACCCAGCATCTTCCAAAAACTCATCATTATACGCCATCCCTTCTCCTTTTTTGCCGTCAGCGGACTCAGGGCCGTTACGATTTTCCCTCCATTTTCCAAATGGCTTTTTGCTATACTTAGTATATTAAACATGGTTCTTTTCGTCTCCTTTGCTCTTCATTGGGTAAATGATGACCCAAGTTGTAAATGTCGTCCAATCTTTGAGAGTGTTCCTGAGCTGCTTGTACATATATCGACACGACTTTCGTTGTCCTTTTGAGCCATCGCGTTTCATAAGAATAGCTTCGTCTGGTGCTGCAAAGCTCGTGGGTCCTTTCTCAAAGCCCCTAGCTTTTCACTAAGCTTTCAGCTTTTTCGCTTCAGTATCCAAAGACGCGGTTCGATTCCTGACCAATTTCACTTTCTGCATCGTGTTGAGCTCCTTTCTTATGGAAATTGATGCGGTATTCCACGCAGTCCATGGGTTTCCAGATGGATGCTTTCCGTACGCTCCCGGGAGCTGAATTCCTTCGAAGTCGCGCAACGTCGGTTTTGCGAAACAGTCGTCCACGCATTGGAATTGCAGGTAACCCTTGTCGGCGAGGCCCAGGAGCACTACACCTCTAAAACAGTCACTGTAAGCTCTCCAACTTAACCTTTAGCGGTCCCCCTTGCGACCTCTGGCATATGCTGTTTCCTCAGGCTCGTCCGAAATTTCTCTAGAGACGACTCTTGATGAGTCGTAGTGAATGCGAATGTGTTCGCTATTCCGCCCGATTCTCGTCACCAGTGCGGAGTTATCGCTGACTTCGATAACCCTATACGGTCCTGTCCAGTCACCTACTAACTTTGGATGTGTTTTCATCGATTTCTCATTCGGTGACCACACATAAACTCTTTCACCTATTTCCAGTATTTCTTGTTCTTCACCTTGTTTGCTTTGTCATATGCCTTTTTCTTTTTCTCTCTTACGTGCTCGTTATATTCCCTCACACGTTCGAGTACCTCTGCGATAGCTTGAAGTATTTCGGTTTCATGTTCGCTGAGCGATTTGTCCCCATGTATCGAATTAAACCTGCATTTGGTATGATTTATGACGGGAATGCCGGCTCAATGCCGTGCAGGAGGAGATAAGGACTTTTCCCGGTTGCGCGATGAGGGATCATATGTGCGCCATCCTACAGAAGGGTAACCTTCTATCCCTTTCTGTTTGAACAACTGTGCTTTTGCGTAATATGGCAAGGATTGTTCCGTTTGACCTTTCGCTTAGACCTTTCTCTCTAGGGTTATACCCTTTTGTGGCGATGTGGTTGATACTCGTCATTTTCACGACATCATTCATCACCTGATTTACAGAGTTACCTCCTTTGTCCGGTAATATTGTTCGGGGCCAACTGCAACCCTCTGCAATCCATCCATGTAAGACGTTTTTGCTATTGTTTCTGCGGAGTAGCCCGGCGCTGGATACTTTGCGGCACACTTCGTGAAATGGTCAATCACGGTTACTGCATATTATTCCCTTTTGACGTTTGGCCCTTTTCGAGTACATCTACTCCTATAATCTCGTAAGATACCGAAGTGAGAATTGTCTTTAGAGTTGAACCAACTTTTCTCCCGGATTGTGTACGAAGCACTTTTGACATTGACGCGTCTACTTATAGATATCCTGCGCCTTCCCCGACCAGTACACTCGTTTGGATGAAGTTTTCACAATTTTCTCCGCAGTGAAGTGACCTGCAAAGACGAGACGCGACTGTGCGCTTCCTTGAAGATTCCATAGCGGTGCAATATAGGGACAACGTCTTCCGTCCTACCGCACCTTGAAAACCTTTTCAATCCTTGCCTTGTAACGCGAAGTCATTCTTACTTCTTGATCCATTCCTCCTTTTCTATCATGCCAGTTAATCTCCTAGTTGTGGATTCTTCAACTCCATCGCTGTAGGTACACTGGGCATCTGCCACCACATTTGCCTTTTCCTTTGCATAGCGAATCTGAAGATTATGCCTTTTGCAGTTCGAGAACCATCTCAGAATTCGTGGTGACGCATCAGCACACTTGAAAAGTGTAGTTAGAAGCTGGTGATCCGTCATGATTGGCGTGGCAAATGCTGACTTTTCCTTGGCGTCATCCGCTAAAGGAATTTTTCAGCATCCACTGCACATATCCAAAGTTGAGAAGAATAGTTTCCCTAGTGAACTCTGATGGAGCGCTTCTATACGGATAAGCATCCAATTCGATCTTTTGTTAAGTTCAATGTAGTCCACGCCTAGCCAAATCAAACCGTCCTTCTTTTCAACGAAGACTATGGGAGAAGCCCATTCTGATTTACTATGTTCTATGACCTTTATGAGAAAGTTCCTTTGTATTTCGTCAAAAGCATCCTTACTTTTTCATTCAACACTCGGGCTTCAGTGTTTGCTGACAGCAACTCTTCCAATTTTTGCAGCCTCTCATTTTACGATAGTTCGCGATAGACCTCGTAGGACAGAATAGCATTTGGGTCTTCCCACTGTTTGTACCACTTATCCGTTTCCCAGTGTTCGAGGTTTCCCACTCTTCCAAAATCAGCGGATCCGTGCCAGTGTTAAAGACTAGAATCGTAATCTCTCGATCCTTGATCAAGTATATTCCTGGTTCCACTCGTCGCTTACGAGGCCATATAACACATTCCTTATCATTTCCTATGTCACCTTCACGTTTAACTGGGACCAGGCTCACGTTATGTGGTAGTATGTGAAGGCGTCTCATCACGACCACATGATTCCCTTTATTCGTTGTGTTCAATTCTTCCACTGGTTTAAAATCCCCATTTATTGATACTTCTACTCCTAGAGTCTGCTCAACGCATTAGTTCCTAATACCTCGACTTCTTTTGTGGGGTAGTGTGGAGCGGTAGCAACCCAGCAATCCTGAATCGCCCCACTCTTTGTGTCCATATATATTGCGCCCTCAAAATTCATTATGTTGTTTGAGGCGTCAAACATCGGTCTGAGTTTATCTTTTGGCACTATTGACAAGGTGTCGACGTCAAATCCCCGCTCTTGTGTTTTTGCAGTGCTCCTATCGAGATTATACTGATCATTGACCCTGTGTCTATTGAAGCCTTACGGTTCTTCTCAAGAAGGTTTATTTCCATTACCACTCGAGTGCCAATGAAATCACTCATTCTCGTGTCCTCTTCTCAGATCACCATTCCCGGGCTACGGCATCCTATGATTGATGTCATTTTTGCCTATTTATTCCTGACCTGAGCATTCCTATGAGTCGTGCTATTCACTTTAACTGCTTTTGTAGGGCACTCTCTCGCAGAATGTCCGAATCTTGAGCAGTGGTAACACTTTTTGCTCTGCTCTTCCTCACTGTCTCTTTCTTGCTTTGGATGACCAGGGTGGGTGAACTGATCCGTTTCTTGGGCGAGACTCTTGCCCCTCACCTCCTACACGATCGAATTTCATCGATCTCCCTACAGTGGAATCAGCTGGTTTTTGCTTCCAGCCACTTTGATACTGTGTGTACCTACTCCTTCAAGATAGTGGGCTCTTTCTGTAGGCTCCCAGCACTAACTTGGACCGCTCTATACTAAGTAAAATGCTTTATCTCTTCCCACGCTTTGTTTGATTCTACCCTGTGAAGTGCTCCCATTGATTGGACATGTTCCGACCGCTCGCTTGATTTATCCAGAAGAATTTGAGCGTATTCCGTTGACCTGTCTTCTGTTGCTCTTTGGATAAGCTTGCTTACCCACTTTCTCTAAGACTGCGCAGAGCTCTGCTACTTCTTGTCCAGGGCTTATTCTTGAAGGCACAGTTCACGATAATTTCGGTTAACCCAGATGATGACAAAAAATGGAAAATAAGATGGAAAATAGGGCGATGGAGGTATAAAACTGTGCCAATCAGTGTTTCCGAAGTGAAAAATGGCTTTGAAAAATCGGTAAAAAGGGAGCTGGACGAGAATGGGATTAGAAGAATGAAGAAGGGTGGGGTCTTTCGACGAGCTATACAATGTGTCTCACTGCATACGTGTGGGTCCTAGTGTGAATAACTGACTACGGTAAGCAAAAATTCATTCACATATTAGCATGAGTAAGCAAAAAACCCTAATTACAGCAGAAATAGCTCACCTTTCTCAGCCTCTTGGGGCAGGAAATTGAAGAAGGGATCACAGCAGCAAAAGAATATTAGAGAAAGAAGGATTGGGAGAAAAACAGCGCCTCATCACTCGGCGATCAGCTGATTGTGTGTGGGTCCCAGAACGAATGATTGCAATCTGTATTATCTCGGCACTCGTCTGACGTAACATCTTGGTGCGCATACTCTACGTGAATCTAACCAGTTGAGTGCAGCAGGTATCTCTTTACCGTTTCCCATCTCCGTCGGGTAAACCAAGGTTCTACATTACTATTCGTTGTCGTCATGGATACCATCACACGAGTTCTTCTGTACCCATCTCCTCCGTTGCTTCTTTATGTCGACGACGTAATGCTGGAGTTAATGGAACGAAAGTGCTGTGATGGACAGCTGAAGCCGCGCATTTCAGCCATATTCGCAACGATGAAATAAGATAGCGTTTCGGATAGTTCCTATTGCGAATGAATTGCGCAACGCTTGTCTTAGGTCATACGGTCATGTCCTACGCTGCCGAAAACAGTGTCTGTAAGGTCGACCCCAACTTCGATCTTCCCAGAAAACAGACTGAAGGAAAGCAGCGCTTTCTTGTCACCACGCATGAAGACTTAAAAAGTGTTGGCCTATACTCCGACCAAGATTTCAATCCATAAAAGTGACGTCAACACACCAGTAAAGCGGACCCTACTACTAAGTGGGACAAGCGCTAAAAAAGAAGAAGAAGAGGATGTAAATGTGCAATACGAATGCTCGTGTTAGCCCTGCTGCTCAACAAACACTGCTGCTATACTCTCCTATATTAAGGTTGATTTTTATAGCATTTCTCTTCGCCTTCATAAGCTCTGGCATCAGCGTGTAGCTATCTGCAATTTGCCTGCCCCACGTTACGTATTGGCTCAAGACGAACCAGCGAGGCACGTTACCTGTTCAATCGTTGACCCTCAAACTATCTGTCTTACGATGTTCTACGGATCTGTTGGAGATCGTCAATGATTTAGATAAACCTCCAAATACATCTTTCGTAATACTGCTGTCATGCTAACCTTAAACAACCCTCTCCTCACATTCAAGGAGCCTTATACTTCGTCAGCTTTGCTGATTTCCCCGCATCCTTTGCCTTCGATGCACCATTTTCCCGCGAGACTCCCGTTTTTTTGATTCAAAGAAGGTTCTTCGACATTGCCGTGAGCTGTGCCTTCAGAATTCCGCTCATATGCCATCACAGGAGCGTGAAGATCTTCTATGCAACATCGCAAGGATCCGCCTTTGCTACAGAGGAAAGATCGAAGTTGACAACCAAAAGAAGATGTCATAGAAGCAAAATAGTTGAAGTTTTGAAAGTTAACAGAAGTCCTCAATTGAACGTCCGCTGCCATCAGCTTGGAAGATTGCTTCAGGAGAGCTCGCTACTTCCAACTGAATACGTTTCATCTAATCCACTTTTCTTGGGAAGAGCAGTGTGATTCAGTATTGGAAGGAACAAATATTAAATCGAAAGCAAATTCTTATCGCGCATCGCTCAGAAGTCCACAAGTTCTGACTTTTTTCTTAACAACTGTTTTTTGCACAGCTTACGCTAACCTTCGCGACCAACCAAGTAGCCTACAACATGAAAGGTTCTGGTCCTATGTTTGCCGTTGATCATCAAAGCACAAGTTTCGGCTTTCCTCCCTTGCCTGATATGCCTTCACTGCGCATCAAACCTTTTCGACCCATCATTCGCTGTATTTTCGGCATTTTATTATCTTGCAGGCCGTTCTTTCCACACGAGCTGTCAAATTTGGCCTTCACTCGTTCCGTTGCTGGGTACTCGGTGTCACCATCGCACGACACATAAGCGGTTTCATGGGCACGGCGGGTCATCATCTTTCGCTCTGATATCTTCCTATTCCGAATAACGTCTCGGAAAGAGACACTCAATGTTCAGGCACGGGAGTATCGTTTCGACGGATCTCTTGCTTCACGTTGAGGATAAATCTTCATTGAATGATGAGATCCTAGCTGTTAAGTTGTAAAACTCACGACGAATCCTCACATATGGATTGGAAACACCCTGACCACTCAGGACTCGGACAACTGCTCCTCTTTCCACAGGATCAAAAATGTCCTTCGTATAAAGGCATCTAGTGCTGCTGTGAGGGTTCAGTGAGTTTCGCGACTTTGTTATGAATGGAGAAGCTGAATCCCCTTCAAAATTCTGCTTACTCGCGTAAGTGTTCTTCATTTAGTACTGCCCATACTGTTGAGAACAACTCGTATGGAGAGTTTGTGTACTACGGGATTGGCCATAGTCGTCGACATCGTCTATTTTTTCCGTGCTTTTACATGCGAATCTGCTTTCCTTTCAAGCTTACGACTGCACCTCTGGCGGCGAATCGAGTATATACATCTAACTGGCTTCAAAATTTCAAATACGGCTGTAAGACATTTTACAGTGAGAAACAGTGCAGTGACAGCCAGTGAAAGCGATTTTTTCACAAGTAGCACGGCTCCTGCCACAAGTGAAAGGGATGAATGCCTAATGTACTACACAACCAGAAGTGTATGAGCATGATGCTAATTTAGGGTAAGCATTCTATGAATGCTGCCCTGTTTACAAGAAATCAACTCTCGAACGGCTAACCGTTTTCTCTTTCTTATAGAAAGCTAACACTTTTCTCTTTCTTATTTTAATTTCGTTAACTAAGCAAATTTCATACAACACATTGCTTTCCATCTCAGGTACTTCTTGACTTTTAATTTTATTCGCTATCCTTGTTATTTCAAGGTGAGGGGATAGAAACTCGTAGAAAGGGTGCTGCATCTTACGGTGATGGCATGATTAACTTGACGGTCATTAATTAAATGCGCAAGTCACCAGCTTTTATAGTATTTGCTTTGAGCCTCATTCCAGAGCGGATGGCTTAATTAAACCTTCACCTACCAAGCTTCTACGATTTTCAGCGTTTTTTGATCTACAAGGTCGGGGTACTTTAGTTTCTTTCTTAATTAATCGCAGTGTGTTGAGCATGTACATAGTATATTATTACGGTTTTAGGAAGATTCTTTGCACATGTATCATTTTGAATTTATTTTTTCCCTCACAACAACTAACAGCTAGTTAACAGATACACCATCACTATCGACAACATAATGCAATTAATCAGGCAACTCGTGGATTCCGCTAGTATAGCATTCTCCAGGTTTTGAGGATAAAAACTCGCCGATACAAGTCTCAAGTTAGTTTACATGATCGAAGATTTTATTTTTCTAGACAGCGTTAGAACTAGGTGGTAATCTGTTGGGCCAAGATTTCTTTTAAAAAAGTGGGTTGGTTAATATATGCCATCCCAAACTTTGAAGTTCCTTGTCGTTCTTATTGTCGGAAGCAACTTTCAGTGAACGATCCCTTTCGAAATCCATTAATCACTGACCATTTGCTTCTTACA
>UZAF01018291.1:0-25294 GCA_900617895.1 Haemonchus placei | reverse complement strand
TGAAAAATTCATAACAAAAAAATCAATAGAAATAACAAACATAAAATAGAAATAACAGCCGAAAACTAGCTCCTGTACGAGGCGGTCGACCAGCTGACCATTCCTGGCAATTTGCCAATCAGCGTATTGATTTTTCACCAACTTCGCTTTAGTGCGAATGTGGTGAAGGACAACTTGAACACGTAGTCAGCCTAACGAGGGGCGGAGGCCTCCCGTCCCCCACTGTTCCTGGCCTTATTGTGCCCTATCCAGCCGTTTTCCGACCTAATTCCTGCACAAATGTTATCAGAGGGGGCTTAGAATTCTAACCACGTGTATATCTTCGAAACCATTCATTCGTTAACAGTGCCTTTAATTTCGAAATCACTTGAATATTATTCGTTATCAATCAGGCTTTCGTTTATCAACAAATTCATAAAAGGGAACTGTTTGGTCACTTCCCGTCAATCAGATCGTCTTTCTCGGCTTACCATTACCGAGGCTCCCGCTCCGATTCTGAGTGTGGATGTCAAAAGCGGAGGCACATCCCAAAGAGAACTGACCAAAGACAAAAAGACTTGCTCTCATATTCCCAAAATATCACCACATTCCCAAAATATCTCCATGGCGGCCGTTTTTTCTTCTATCGGCAGGAACACCCTTTTTGAATATTATCAGCTCCCTTTAATATCTATAATGTTTACTATCTTGCATGCGCCTAGCATCCGATTAGATGTATCACTCCTTAGCATTGACGCAATTCCTTCTCATATCACACGGGTATACCCCTTATATCACTCTGATAGCGCTGCATATTGTGTAAAGCCTATTTTATACAAAATAAGGTTTTAATTTATCTTAGAAAAATGTGCTCGTTAGGCCAACATCACTACGATTGCTATCGTGACAAATAGTATACAGCACCATAAGGAAATTCTGTATGAGGTACATAGTTAGCTATGAGGCCTACTGTGTGTCGATCCTTTACGATGACAACGTAGGATTGATAAAAGCTGCATTATTCTGCCGTTTCTCACCGCCTGGCACTCCTTTCAATCCTTTCTAAACGGGTAAATCTGGTAGTTGTACTTCATAGGATACAAGGATGCAACCACCAGTTCCGACCGCGTAATACTCCGCTGTATCGCCTTTTGGGCGGAGATGGTGTAGTGGCAAGTGGCGCGCTATCTCATACGCACTGTCAGGGGATCGAATTCCGGATCGATGCCCGCCTAGGCCAACCAAACCTTCCAATCCTCCGGCGTCGTTAAACTGGTACCGGACTCGTCTGGGAGGATAAAAGCACTGAATTGTACCTTGGGTGACCACCGCAAGTCATTGTACAGGCCACATACGTACTCATTACACCACTGCGATTCTGAATGGAAGTCTAGTGCCGGGGTCCTCTCTCAGAGGAATTGTTCAAGTCAGATCACTTTTTTCTTCTGATGAAACCCGGTTTGATTATAGAATAGTTTTAGGTTCCTTGACACTGTCAAAACTAACTACTACTACAAAAAAATTGTCGTTCTCGCCTAGCGTTATCTAATTTTTTTCCGAAGAACGTTCCGATGCAGCTGGTGACCTTTCGACTTGAAACGAGCTAACGGTATTGTATTATGCCCACAGAATTTCTAGTCTACCGAACTTTGGGCAGGCCTCTTATGCTCGAACATCGACACTTCATACTAAGCGCACACCATCAACACTCAAGCGTGAACTGCTTTTTAATTTTTTAAGGTTTTTCTTCCTCTCAAATGCTTGAATGTTATTGACACCACGTAATACCCCTGTTAGGCTTCACAGTAGCCAATAAAGCCAAACAGCACAACTATTTGTGGGATCTTTTTTCTTGTCAGTTCGATCTGATTCGCTGATCCGAAATCCGATGCATCAAATGTCAATTCCATAAGGATATTGGAGCCCTCACGAAGAAAATTAACCCAACACTTTGTTATGTCGAGTTGCTAGTCTTCCATCACAATTACTATTTACTACCATCGCAATGAAAACAATAAATTATTCTTTTCCCAGAAACCCTATTCCATTCGTTGGTAGGTGAATGTGGGTGAGGTGTAGCGTGATGGAAGCTCGGATTTCATCGTAAACAATGAAAACTTTTGGTGTCAACAGCAACATTAACCGAATTTCAGGAATACTTAATTAACATTCCTTTAAGGTTGTGGTTCGAATTCATAGTGGGAGAATACGGTAGCCTTCGCTGAAGCACTGCCACTCGTCATAGGAATTCGGGGAGAAGTACCGCTGTCCCCCTATCAATCTAGGCCACAACAACTCGGTTCCCTAAAAAGAGGGAGGGGGAGGGAAGGGTTTGGAAGGGGTATTTTCAAAAATAGCAAAATTTTCACTACTTTTTTGAAACCCTCCCTTTCAAGCGGCTCAGTTTTCATGCTGTACGTATCAATAAGAGGCTTATGGCTTCCAAAAGATTCTAAGAGTTCAGAGGTAGGGTAAAGGTGTCAGGTGGTGTAAAGGGTCTCCGTGACACCCTCCTCCCAATACGTTGAGCCTTTCCAGTTTAGGGAAAGCGTTTTTTACTCAAAATGGTAACAGAATACCAGAATCGATGAAAACAATCAACCTATTGAAAAGGCAAGAAACGTCAATGGATGTGGATGGAGTCGAGCCTTCAATTATTTCAATTATCCAACACCAGAACCATTCTTCAATGTTGTTTTCGTCTTGCTAGCTGAAACGAGAGAGCTATTATTTTATTTTCGTTCGACTATATTTGACTATAGACTATAACTATAAAGTAATTGAGCAGACCAAGCAGACCTTGATCGTTCCGAAGTTCCTCTCTTTGCATCACACTGTCTTTGAGATTCTCCCTTTTGTAATATTCAAATTTGAATGAACATTGCTCTTCTTATTAATATTAAGAGGATCATACTAATGCGAATAATTGTTTACTGCTTTGATAATAACCCAGTAGAAATGGTCCCAACGTTGCCTCACTTGAAGTGGAGGGGTATCGTTTTCTTCCGCTATGATGGTACGTATCGATGCGAAGACTTAGGGTCTTCGAAGAAATGACAAATGCGTAGCAATGAACCAATATAGTATGTATATATGAGCAATAGTAAACAATCGATCGATAACGGTAAATAAAATACTTCCTTGAATATTTGATATAGTTTAGAGCAGGGTGCCTCGAAACTCGATCACGTCTTTACCATTCCCTTCCGACTCGTCCTTATTATTCTCTCACGGACCTCCATCGTAATACGCCTTAATATTAGTCCTCAAACGATGTAGGCTGAAGTAATATATGTATGGAAAAAAAGAAATATTCTGGTAAATTACTGGGAAAGCTTAGTTCCAAACAGAGCTCAGGTCCCAGGTGGAACAGGTGCTTGTATGTTACGGGCACCCCGTTATTTGTCTTCTACATCACCGAGATATTGAAGAGGTGAAGAATGCTTGCTCAACAGAGCACTCTGTCGCTTTTGGTACTTCCTTCAAGTGAAGAAATACGACCTCTGCCTCTGAATCTACAGAGTGGACGTTCTTCTGTCTAGGCCAGGCTTGATGCTTCAGAAAATGGCTCTAGTCGAAGGCTATGGCTGCGGTCTGGAAGTTGCAAATTGGTAACTGTAGAATTACACAATAATTGTAAGAAGGGAATTCTTATAGAGCTAGGAGGACTCCCTTACAGGCCATAATAAAGGCGGGGGCGGTGTAGTGGCAAGTGATGCACTTAACACATGCATGGTCACGGGTTCGACCCCTGGATCGACATCCGGCTGGGCCAACCGAACCGAGCCTTCTGGGGTCGGCTGATTGGTACCAGATTCGTCTGGAAGGATGAAAGCACTGACTTGTACATCGACTGGCCACTACAAGTCATTGAATAAGCCACACATTCGAACGGCACTACGATTCTGAATAGAAGTCGAATGCGTGGGCGCATCCCACAGGCGGGATTGATCAACGCCCCAAGACTTTTAGGACTTACGCCTCAGCAAAACGATAAGCTCCTATACTGCTTTGACCGTGAACCACTTTTTTTGTTATAGAGACTTTAAAAGTAAATCCAAAGTGAACGGGTTCAGAAAATTGATTTCGAGAAGGAAATGTTTCTTGCCCTCAATAAACTTTTGTTCTGTTGAAATATAAGTGTCCTAAGGTCAAGTGCACTTTGAGGAAATGACGTTTTTCTGGTGCATCTCATACTTTTCGGTCTCTATGTGCTCAATATTCACCGGCTCCACGCTTACCCCTTCACTCGGATATTAATTATTCCTGGGACAAATGCTTTGTTGTCAAGCTGTGCAATCGAGCATTTATGCAGTCACTCTGCTATTCCATACCTTGCTTGCTCAGAGTTACTCATTCTACATGACGCTCTGATATTTCTTCCCATTGTTTCCCTTTTTCCACAATCCATTTCATTGCTCCCTTTAATCTTGACTTCTTTTGTGGGTGTACAACACCACAGGAGTTTATTTACAAATGAGCACCATAACAACAACTAAAAATAAGAAATTCAGTATGGGCATATCCCCCTTCAGGATGTACCCATCGTGCTTGCATGCTCCCATGGTCAATCGTTTGAATTCGTTGGGGGATCTCAAACTGTTTTTTTTTTGAATCTTACTATGACTTCCGGACCCACCCATATACAACTTGGTGTTTTTCCTCCCACTAAAGCCTGTTGTACTTGGTTGGGCTGGGTTGGTATCGATCTGGCAAAGAGATTTGTGTTTTCACTCATGCGTGCGGTAGCGGCAGCACTTCGGTCTGGCCACCTGCGGCTCCCTGAAGAAAACAGAGCCCCGAAGCTGCACTGTGTAAATGCAGATGCTTGAAAAGTTCTCTTACTAAAGATGGACCTTGACGATGAGCTTCAAATAATAAATGAACAGGCAAAAGAGAAACGGCAGAGGCCCAGCGTTGCTAGATGTTTTTTTTTGATCGAGAACGCTACAAGACGTCGTTGTTTCCACCTGCTCCAATTAGATGAAATGTTTATGGAAATTCTTTCAAACTACCTCAACACAGCACCAAATCCAAGCACCTTCTCCGCTGAATGGTTTCCTGCCTTCTATCTAAAACGTCTCCTATTCTAAATAGGCTTGATGCGTACCTGATTCCAAGCCTTTGCATCGGGTTTTGCACTCCGCAACAGGGTCACCTGAACAGCTCCGTAAGAACAAAGCGCCTCGATCAAGATGTTTCCATAACTCCAGAAATCTTCTTTTGACTCCACATGAGAAAAGATATAAAATGCTGATATATGATTTTTCTAATCCCACACTTTTCGCATTTTACCCTTTGTATCCATAGGCGGCGGAGGTGGTGTAATGGTAAGTGGCGCCCTTGCACTGGTTACGAGTTCGAATGCCTAGGCTGTCGAACCTTCCATCCCCCCGGTGTCCTTGAATGGTGCCAGACTCGTCCGGGAGGGTAAAAGTAGTGGCTTGACATCAGCTGGCCACTGCAAGTCATTGTATATGCCAAAGACACATTCAACAAGCCACCACGATTCTTGGTGCAAGTCGAATGCGGGGCTTACACGGGATCGGCTAATGCTAAAACACTTTTTCTCCAGTTTGACCCTGTATCTATACATTTGTTAAAACAGAGCAAGAGCATATTTAGCGTTGAGAAGAGATAATTTTCATCTTCAGAGTGCTTCGATTCTCTGGTCGCTCAGAAAAGCCAAATAACGGTCGTTCGTCTTGATGTCGGGCCCCCAGATAACTGTCGGAGCTCCTTCTCAATGCGACCCACGTCTACGAGGGTAATTAAAGTTACAACGACGACTTTTATGGGAAGAAGCTCAAGTATGAGTAACATATTCGAATTTTTAATCAGATATGCGTTTTGCTGCCGTGCAATTACGCATTGCCGTCGGATACCCCAGAGAGGGATATGTACGATGTCTGTTGGTTGGTTAGAAATTGCATACGCAGCATCTGAAAAGCCACGTCTACTAATTACCCGCAAGCATACACCGTTGGGTTCTTCCCGTCTGTTATAGGCAAAATCAAATAAATAAACAAATAAATAAATAATAATAAACTGACAAACAATTTTTTTTGGTATGGATTCATGATTTTTGAGAATCGTTAACTTTTTGGCTTGGTTTTTCTGAGAATTCAGGATCAGTTTTTTTTGGAAATCTCGATGAGATTTTGTCTTTTTTTTAGAAATTTTGACGAGATTTTGTCATTCCGTTAAACTCCCTTTCTTGCAGCCAAGCCAGTACTAGTAGCTACTACTAGTTCATTTTTTTCCTTATGGGACCGACAACGTTCACTGTTTCTGGCACATTTCAATATCTTTCCTACAATTAGGTTTTTCGAAAAAATTCTGCCAAAAATTTCGCTGTAGCCCGGGTGTTTTTTCTGGAATGTCCTAGATGTTTCCATGGAGTCGCTATATGAAGACTCTGCTCCTATGGCAAATGTGCTTCCCATTTTCTTGCTTATTTAACCCTGCAATAATCGAACTGCTTCTCCGTCTTCGACACTTACTTCTTTCCTAGTCCGCATCGTTCCACTTCTGAAGCCCATCATGCCTTTTGTCGAGTTCTTCGCCTTGAAACTACTTCTGAGCGATTATGCGCACGCTTTGGTCGGTTCTGTTCTAAACATTATAGAAAAGGGTCTGGTTTCTGTCAAGCTTTCGAGAAACACTTTCCGATTGCCCCATTACCTTTAAAACTCAATTCAAATCTGAAGTTTGAAGAAAAGCACAGAAATATTCTTGACTTGAATAGGACCACTCGAAAAGGTTCCCAGGATTGATTCCCCTTCCGAGCTTTCTGCAAAAGTTCTAAGCTATTCCATATACGTGAATGATTTACGCTCCCTACCATACTTTTCTTCGATGTTTACGTTCGATCTTTGCATTCATTTGCATTTTTCATTATGCATTGCTTATAGGGCAGTCATTCCAGTTTTGATACCCCAGGAACGATTTTTGCATTTTGCCGTTTTTATTTTGCTCATTTTCGGAATCAATTTACAAGCGTCAGGCTGATGGATGTCGTTCTGAGGTGGTCAAGCTAAAATTGGCCATATGTGGTATCTAACATATTTACTTCATGCCGACAGGTCTCAAGCTATCAGCCGTTGTCTTTCAAGAATAGGACCATAACTGTCATCTCTATGGCATGTATCTTCTCGGTGTACAAGATCAATTCCAGCTAAAAGGAGAGCCTCAGCCAGGTCTCAATGGAAAAGGTATCATAGAGACATGGGTATGATCTAGGTTAGTTACCTATTAGTGGATACTACTTCGAGAAAGTAAGTAGTATTCAGCTGGAAGCTTTTCAAAACCCTTGTCAGTCACCTTCGAGTAGGTGCATTTTCTATGATTGTGTGCTACCTAGATGACTAATGAAGGTGATTCTCGCAACTGATCGTAAAATGTGCTTTTGCAATGCTCAAACTAAGCTGGGAAACAAATTAGATGCTTACGGAAGGTACTAGCAGGGCGGGTGAGATTAATTGAAGGATAAAACCAATGGGAGCATGTGTCGATTACCTACACGACATCGCATTGGTCGAGGGTCATTCAAATGACGTCACCTTAATTCCATGTCGCTTCAGAAGCAGCAGAAGCTGCAACCTCAACCTTCAGAGCTGTAGAATTGAGCATTTCTTAAGCAAATCACAGTATCATACGAAGTGGGCATTGCCTGGAAGCGAGCATAGAACGGCCTTTAAATACGCTGTTTACGATAGCAATGACTTCTGAAATTCATCCCAAGGATGAACGTGTGCCAGCCAAGGATAGCGCAGGGAGCGGAAACCCTTGATATGGCATAATAACGATCCCACAACCGGCTTAGCCAACGTGCACACCACCCGAGGCGGACAAATTTACAAGACGTTGTGGAGGCTGCAGAGGATACGACATGGGACCCTTGCACGCAAGCAGCTTACTGTAGTCTGCTGTACGCAATGGCACACACGTTTGGTCAGCTCGTCCAAATAGTCCCTCTATGCAATTTTTGTCACCATATCCTCGTCTAACCCTAATTTTACTACTTTCGATGTTTGATCTTTCTTTAAATGTGCCGATTCACGTGTTTTCTTCACCACTCTTGCTCTATTCTGGACTATCACTTCCATCAGTCGTCTTAAACTGGATACTCCAAAATTACTTCGATATTTCTAGACTACATATGAATGGGGAGACGGGCGTTAGGAACGACTTTGGGTAATCGATTTGCCGCACGCGACTGTCGCGGACCACTCACTCGCCGTTTTTACAGCTCTAGCGTTCTTCATACAGCTCAATCGATATGCGATCATTATTTTATGCATAATTCTACTNTTGTATTTCTTACCTACTGCTGCATCCTGCTACTTTCCTTCGCGTGCGACGTATCTCTCACCGCGACGCGACCATTTCGTTCCTAATGCACCACACCCCATATGAGTAATTCATGAGGAAAGTACTGTTCTCTATGAGGGCAGAGTGAATCTCTTGCCTTACGATTGTATCCATGTAAGGGGGCAGGCTTTAACTTCTCGAATTTTTGTCGCATGTTGTCACTACTGTCAACATGCAATCAATACAGTACTGCCTTTTACTCGTGATCAATCCAGGGTCAGCTTGAGATTATAAGGTCCATACCATCACTTTATCTTAGCTTCGCTACGATACTCAAATTAGTAATTGTTCATAGTTCTGCTCAATGAGAAATCTAGATTCGCAACGCCCTTCTTCCCATTTGTTCGCCTTCAATTCCACCAAAATGGGTTTTCAAGTACCTACGGAATAACAAACACTCTCCCCTTGGAATAGATCTGCTTTATAGCAGAAAAGACTGAGACGAGGTAGTCGTAAGGAGCGTTTAGTCACTTCATATAGGAATTACCAAACTGTTTTGATCTACCCGCATAACCTGCCCCATCATATAGGCCTGCAGTATCGATAAGTGTGGTAACAACCAACGTTACTTGTTATTCCTACTTTGTTTTTCTTTCACTACCATGTTTTCTCTGATATTTACTGACTAATGGATCTATTATCCATCTCTTTTGTATTCTAGGACAGGGGCCTTTGATAATACTTTATGACTAAACGTTTATTCTTCAGCGTCTCACTCTTCTCGCTTCCACTTTTCTTCTTAAAAATCGTATATTATTGTAGTTGGACTAAAGAAGTCACCCCGAGAAGTAGATAAATCCATGGGTGTCCGGCTGATGATCTCCTAGGTCTTCTCCCCGTGAAGACCTAGGAGAGCTGAGCTGAGCTTGAAGTAGTTCGCCTTTGAGCCCCGCTGATATTCCCAACAGAAACCGTTTATGGCGATCGATGCTAGCCACTTTCACTCATTCGCTTGAATTTTATTGAGAAGGCTAATTATTGATGAAGCATGTAAAGGATATAGGCATATGTAATTGCTTTTGTCATAAATAACTCAATTTACTTTACTTACTCTTTAATGGTCCATCGACCGGCGGCCCTCTCACTGCACCGTTAACCACAGCTCTTCCATACCGCCCGAGCCCTCGCGACTTACATTCAGTATAAATCACTTTCTGCTTAATATTTGGCGAAAAGTCACCCTTCCAGGATGGCTCGGTAGTCCCAGCGGTGTTCTTTTGTCCCTCGGAAGCCACTGTGTGACTCGAAGACTCCAACTGTCACCCTTTTGGCGAAGCAGATGACCGGGCTAGCGGTGCTTTGAATGCGCCATGCACTGAAACGAGTCTTTCAAACGCNCAGCAACATCCCTCTGATGCACGATGAGCAGTTTTTATGGTTGAGAGATTTCTTGTCACCGGGCCACGTCCCAGTCGCTCAACACATCATATGCTTTGCTCTCACAAGACTTGAAGTTCCTTCAGGATTGCAGAGCTATCAGAATGTTTTTGTAATATTGGTCACAAATTTGGAAAAAAAGTATTCCTTACTATCATCAAAAACTAGCCTCTGCAGGTATTCGATTTTGAGGTATGTTTTGGAAGAAGTCTCCGACTGCAAACTGCTTCAGTGTGGAGTTAGTTCCCGAAAGAAACTCGGATGTGGTTTTTGAGCTCATTGGACCTTCCACCAGATGGTTATGAAATTATAGGGGAACCAACTTGTTGCGATTGCAAAAAAGTTAGCTTTCCTAGAAGCTTTGCAACGATTGGGCCGCACTGTTATTAGGCATCGGTTGAAGAAGTGGTATCCAATGGCTAATCTAATTCCAGTACTGGTAAGCCTTGCAGCCTCCATGTGGCAGCATTAACAATACATTCATTTGAACCATGGTTCCTACCCGGATCAATATCCGTCATGGCCAACCAAGCCTTCCATCCTTCCGTGGCCGGTTAATTGGTACCANTCATTGTATAGGCCACATGCGCACTCATTCCGCCACTACGATTCTGAATGGAAGTCGAGTGCGGGGCGCATCCCCCTTAATTGATTAACTCCGAATAGTTTAACTTTTACTTTTATCGTCCCTCCCGGAATGTATATATGGATTTGGGGATTCTAGACCTATCCATCTGCATATCATACCTACAATCAAGCTGTTTACAGGCAAAAATCATTCATGCAAAAAGGGTATAGAATTTGCTTCTCACTCGGAGTCCGGAGTTCTGAACGGAAGTCGCATGCGGGGCGCATCCTGCAACCCACGGGATTGATCAACGCCCAATAACTTTATCCTTTACTCTTTACGTTCACGTATACAGCTAGGTATTAGTCCTTCTAATGCTATCCCTCAGTCGTAACGTTCTTTGTAGGACTGGGGACAAAGAAAGTTGCTTCATTCTGCTCTCTTAATCCATGTAGTAACATTTAGTAAGTAATAATAGTAACACTAACAACGGGAAGTGTTGGGATGATAGAATTGAAGGGGCATATGCCCCACTCTTGATGATGCTTTTCCCCGTCGGTTAACCCGGATCTAGCTCTACTTCTAGATGTAACCCACGACTTTTCATAGAAACACTGCTTTAGAAGAATTTTGCAAATGCTCGATTGGATTTTTGAAATTCTGAATTTTCAAGATTCCACCCGCATCTTTTTCGAATGAATTCCTAATTCTCATTATATCAATTGTATGGTGTGCAGGATTCAATTGCAAGGTCTAAACGTGCCGTTGAAACGAAAGGAAAGGGAAGCTATAATTAAGTCATTCCGTCTAACCACCAGGTCCTCTCCTAAACCACTTCACCCATTTCAGCAATTTCTCAGGAATTACCTGTACGTGGCAATTTGGCTGACCGTCCAGTGCATACTGTGTTTAAAAGTCAAGCATTATCCATTGCCATGGATCATCCCATGCCTCATTGTTGAACTTTTTCCTGTCGGGGAGACTGGCATGCTGGCATTTATGTCCAGGTGATGAATGCTCACCCTTGTTGGACACGTTAGAGACGGAATAGAGTTTTACCCTCGAGTTCCCCATGACCAGCTCCCCCAGCAACGACCTGTTCCCCACTGGTCAGCCCGTTTTGATGCTCAGCGTGAATAGAGGGGAATAAAAGACTAAAATAAATTGTTAGAGCACCACTGGATAACAACGCTGCAAATATGCCTTGATCGGAAAGCCATTGGGAGAGAAGGAAAACAGTTGTACCCTACTTGAGATGGTATGGAACCAGGGACAGTCTGTCCACGTCTGCAGAACACTTCCGCTTCTTGGGTACTCCCCTTAGATGAGTCTCTGAAGCTCTCTTGGGTCCTATCTGCTCCCCATTTCGACCCAGCGGTTCTCCATCTACCCTCATTTGCTGCAGGATCGGCCGAGTAGGTGGTCATGAAATGTTTTCACCGCAAACTGTGTCTTCATAGAGTACGACTTCACCTGACGCTCTCTAGAGAATACAAAACTGGAGTTGCGCCATGGTTAAAGAACTTTTGTGTAGCGCTATCCCTTGGAAACCTCTGGGTACCTCGTAATCGACCGGTTCTTAACCAATTCCACCCATTTCTAAAGTCTGCTATTTAGTCCTTCAGTAAGCATGTTTTTGACGCCGAAAAAATATAAAATAGCTCATGTTTTCATCAAGTTCTATGCACGCCAGGGTATTCTCTCGGCAATTGTTTCTTAATGTGAGATTCTCTTGTTTGGAAAGTCCCTTCTCTTCGGGAAGTCACGCAACTTCACTCTGAATATCACCTGACAGCATTTCCTTTCACTAAACCCTTTGATATTAATATTTTAGACTTGCCCTTCCTCTTCGAACGCTTCAATGGAGCTGAAGACACGTGTTCGCTGCTATTCTGATGCCACTTATGTTCTTCTCTCTTACAGTTGCTCTCCTAGACCTAACTTTTTCGAAGGTATTACTAGTCAAATTTGGTTCCCTGTAGAGCATACTCTTACACAAGGTCATCCTCACCTTTTCAAAATTTTCAAAAATTTGTCCCGTCTCTATTCGCCCTTTTTCCATTTTCCCATTCTGCTTAGCTCTTTGTACGAGAAGCTGACTACGGTGCCGTTCAACCTGATAGCTACTTGCTAATACTCGGCTTGGGAACGTACATGACGACATGCTAAGCCCCCCCCCCCCCTCCTACAGTGATAAGTTAGAACATTCCATTATCGCCCAGACTGGGTAGGTTCTCCTCATCTCAAAATCTTTCGTCTCGAGTGTAGGAAAGCTAGAGAGCCCTGACATCACGGACCAGCTTAGGAAAGGTGGTACGACTTCAGAAGCATATCCCTACTTTATAGCAACCACGATTTGCTTGACTACAGCCACAACTACGCTGAAAGATTGTAATAGATAATAGACTCTTTCAGAGTTCTCTTCAATATTGAAGAACCATTCTTCTAACTACCTGTAAGTTTTTTGTGAAGACTACCGGTAATTCATAGATCACTTGAGGTAATTTATCAGCCGGGCGGTTCTTGGCGTGTACGAGGGTGATGTTCGGGCCCTCTAGGGACATCGGGATTCGTTACTCACACACAACAACGACACATAATCAAGATAGTCTTTGAAGCTGTGCTAGTCTTAACACTTTTCGTTATAATCCTCGGTATATCGTAAATTCGTTATCCCTCATTACATTGACGGCTTTTTAATGGTTCCCAATGTCACCGCCGCGGAAACTTCAGTCTCCATTTGTATTCAGTTTTACATACTTTCTAGTGTTCTGCACATTGCTACATTAAAGCGTTTGCATAGAAAACTCGTCCTTGAAAGCTTAGCAGTGCAAGTTCAAGATTGTTTCAACTCATAAAGCTGAATCCAAAGGGCTACTAGACCCATCTAACCTCACAGCTTCCCTCTGCTTCATTACTCCTAGATCTGGACCCATTGTTGAAGGCAAGGACTCAGAGTGGAATATAACTGAAATCCAGATTGAGAAAGCAGCGGCAATTTAGCAAAGTCTGGGCAAATACCGTTACGGGATCCGATTCCGGACCATGATTGCGCGTAGTGCGCCACTTCCCTCTACACCACCTCCACCCTCGGTGGTATTCCATTCGGATACTCAACACTACCGAAGTTTCCATTTTTTGACGCCATCGCCATTTCATATTCTGCTTTTCAAGAAAACGTTCTCAATATGTCATCTATCCCTTCTCTTCACCAATCGTTCCACCAAGCAGTTGGTGGTCAGATGAAGTATGTTGTACCATAGGAACCACAAACACCCTGCCTCACTTCATTGTCTCCCCAACTTCAGATCGGAATCGGGATGGTGAATCTTCGACCGCGACAGCGACCAAATTATTTCCGTTTCCAATTAAAAAGTCGAAAGGTCTGTTAATCCACATCGAAGTTCGAAGTATTGGGGGCTTAGTGGAATAATCACATCCTCATTATTCACAATGTTCACTAAGGATGGGATAAGCCTGACCCGCGAAACCATGCATAAGCTGGGAGAATGTAGTCATTCGACTTTTCGCCTATGAAAGCCCATGAAATGTTTGCCAGCTTTTACTGAGCACTGAAATGTCTCTGTGTTTCGTAGCATAGGAGAAGGAGCAGAGCAGATCGCTGCATTGAAGGGATCTACTAGATAGTGGGGGCAAAGGAAAGATTACTATGAGGAGATGATTGATTTTTGGTTTCGAAATGGGACCTTATTCCAATTACGAATGCCTCTACCGTCTCATGGACCTTCCATTTTCCTTCACATCCATAGAATCCGGAAATTGGTGGATCGAAAAACAAATCCAAGGAACTGAATCTGTAGATTGTGATTTCCGCTCCGCCGTCGAGGCAGTCCTTTGAGAAGGAAAGAGCCCACGACGATTGAGAACCGATTCGTCTGAATCGGAAGCAACTAATTGTTCTACCTTCACCTCCATTTTTTCAGCATTGTGGCTTCATATGGATCAAAACCAAAGGCGTCAGCATAAGCTGTCCAGGAGCGACTGAAAGATCTGGGGATAAATTTAGCATTATGGCTGTAAAAGCACTACGTCTGTTTGTTCGATTTCGTTTACGTCATCTTACGCGAGATTGCCCATACTCATGCTCCATTGCACAAGCGTGGTTTTTGGGAGCTCAGTTCCAAGTTCGAACAGCAATAAGTCACTCCCCGCTCCCCCCCCCCCCCCCCCCCCCCCCCCCCCCTTCAAGTTTGCCTTTAGGGGAAATGTTCCCTGGTTTTTTTTGACAAGTAAAGCACAAGGAGTAAGTCACCTTGATATTTCCCTTCTGCTGAAGGAATCTGAGAATTCTAAAGGCACCTATCTTTTTCTCATGGATTGGGAGGCCACAGTTCCCCTCTGAAGATGCTGAAGATGTTTAAAGAGTTTGGTGCTTTCGGAATTCTAAAAGTTCTTTAGCCTCGAAGTTGATGAATTAATCAAAAATCGATGTTGAGAAAGGAATGTCGGAGGTGACTTACTCTCGATACTTTTCATAGCGATTACACGCTCCTGTGCACAGAAATTGATGAAGTTTTTGCATTTCCCCTGCAAAAATGTGGCAGTACAGGCCAAATATTTTGCCCTTTGAGAATAACACCTAGCTTATCACTCGATGCCAATGAAATATATCAATAAGAAACGTATTGGATGACTTTACCTTACTAAAAACTCGTCTAGACTTCATAAATTAAGTTTTTGTTTGAAAATTGTTTACGCTGGTCGAACTACTTTCTCTGTTTTTTTTTTTTNATAAATTAAGTTTTTGTTTGAAAATTGTTTACGCTGGTCGAACTACTTTCTCTGTTTTTTTTTTTGACGTGAAGAAAAATTGAAACTAGACGTCCTCTGAAGCCGAAGGATGCACCAGTCTTTCATCACTTAGCTTGAGAATTTTTTTACAACCATTTAGTGATGTAGTAAGTTGTGCAGAATAGTTCACACTTTCTAGGAATTTTCTGGAACTTTCCATGGGGTTTCTTTAAGGGAGACATCCCACTTGTATGTGTAACTATGCCCAACTACCTTCTATTTAGCTTCCCTACACATCACTGCTGGAGTCCATTAGAACTTGTGCAGAGCCTTCAGCTTTGATTGCTCTTCCTGAAGGATTCCCTGCACATCTCGTCCAACGCTTTACAGATTAAAACAGAATGGTCCGAGATCTCGTCAACCGACGGCAATATCATACATTCTCCTGATCATCACGGCGTAGAAGGGGGCGCAAATGCGGGTGGTGACGGAGAACGTCCGTTGCGCGCGTCCGTCGAAAGTAGGTCACTCCGCCCACCTCGCGCGCGGAGCACCACACTGAGGTCTCGNGGAGCACCACACTGAGGTCTCGAGATGACATTACAGTACCACTAAGTGTCAGTGGAGCGAATGATTTGCATTTGTCTACGATATCTTCTATTTGGACTGACTGCCGTGGACCAAGCGCAAAACGTATGCCCCACTGATAACTGCGACGTCTGTCAAGTGTCGCTGGCTGACTCGCCGCGTGCGACGGCTGCGGCTTGACCTAGTTTCGACGGATGCGCGCAACGAAGCGCACCCCTTCCTCACTTCTCCTCATCCCTTTATCCCATATCACCTTTCCGATGTTTTCCAGCAAAGATTTCTGCCGTATAACAACTACATCGTGCTTTCCAACAGAATGGCTATTGAGCGGAGGGTTTGAAGCCACCAGCAGGATGAGACAAAGTGTTTTACGAGACAGAATTTTTCCAAGCTGTCTTCGTGAAGAATTTCCACTATAACCGGCACTCATGCACCCAACCTAATCGAAAATGGAATTGCTGCTTCACACACATATTGAACAATCGAGAACCTAGTTCTCTTCTCTCTCCTCCTCCTCTTTCTCTCTCTTGAATAGATGCTTTTATTTCCACCATCGGACGAATGCATATTTCCTTTCATTTGTGGGGCCCCAAGATTGGTTTCAATCTTCACTGCGGTACGCATCCACTAAATGGAGGTTGGACAATTATGTAGGCTATTTGTTCCCATTTCCCAGACCTCCAAAAATCTCTGAATTACTCAGTCTATGTTCTATTAAGGCTCCATTTTTTCCAAACTGTACTAGCCTCTGTTTGCTCAAAAAACGGACCTCTTTATTCCGCTATATTCATCAGCACAGGGCCTTAGTCACACCTATGGTAGAAACTTTTTAGTCAGTCTTCAGAGGAGTCCCCTCTCCTACCTGCAAGGGTAGATGGGAGTGTGTTACTGAATGGGTTGTTACCCTGGCATCGCTCACCTGACAATTACTCCATTTGAAGAACTACTGAGTAACATTGTGATTTTGGAAGCGAAGTGTCCCCATGTAATGTCATGGTATAGAGGAATCTCCCGTAGAAGTTTACTGGTAATAAACATGGGCCAAGGTTTTCGTTTTCCTGGAAACCAACTGCTTTAGGAAATGACATTTGCCGAAGGGAGGATATTTATTACGTTGTACTTTAAGACAGGCCGTAAAAGTAGGCAAAGGCCTGGGATATTGGGAGGGCTTACTGTTATGTACTGAGCTGTCAACTGAATTTTTTACTTTTCTATTTTCTCCTCTTCAATAATAGTGCGAACGAGCAATATGAGGTTTCACTAAGCTCTCTCGAAGCTCTCTGCTTACATCCATTGAGAATGCTCATTCAGTCATGCTTCAGCAATAATAGGGAACATTTGCCTCTAAGTCATCCGCCAAAAATGTCACGACTTCTGAGTCCGACCATAAATGGCGTCATTTCAACCCTGAACTTTCACTATTCTACGTGGGAATGGCCCTTCCTCATCACGAACTCCTTAATTGAGAGCGAAAGAAGTTGGTCGATGAACTGTCAACTCATTCACTTTGAAACACCACTTCTGTCGCTGCCATCAGAGAGAATCCGTAAATGATCGGATCCGCCATGCACTCAATGCCTTCGCCTTTCGGATGCTTCTGAACGTTACATCGAAAGTCGCTGCATAGATGCAACGTTCGAAATCCGTCTTGGAGCAAGTTTGGTGGTTCTGTCATCGCTATGAATTCAAAAAGTTCTGATACCACTGAAGAGGTTCGCCGATGGTTTCGGATTTTCAACGGCCTCTCTCATCCCCGTGAATTAAGGACAGAGCAGTCTCTGTGAACGGACAGAAGGACGCCTTCGCGATTTTTCAGTCAGAAACTACGGCAGCGGCATAAGCCAAGATTAGCTGACTTTAAAATCCACTGCGAAATTGGAGATACGTCTGGGCAAGCACTGGCAGCAGTACTCGAACTAATTTTTGCTCAGGGAGCTGACTGAGTCTGCGAAAAACCATGAACATGGGTTACTGGCGGCCTGCGGAAGGCATTTTACTCATGGCAGGGCGATCCGATTAGAAATTTGGGCCGAAAAACCAACTGGAAATGCCTGTTGTGAGCTTTTCCTACTCGACGTTCGAACAGGAGGCGGGTCTCCTTAAATGGATGCTTAGCTATGAATGTCTGCTAGTCTCTGAAAGTCATCTATGCATCACAAAGTTTTTGGTTCTGAAGGGAATCGAGCATGCAGTAAAGGGGCTGAGTGCTTTACTACGCTTGAGCAGTCATACCGCTCGTCACATGCGCCCACGGCATTCTACAATTTGCCACGCTCATATGGGTCGAACGTCACCAAAACTTTGCTTATGCCTCCAACTTTTTCCAGTAAACAACCTTTGGAACAAGATTTGAATTATAATTTGGTTCCTTTCTGTTGAAGCTAACTTTTAGTTCATCCCAAGCCCCCTAATTAGGGAGATTTGCTTTTTGGTTGACGAAACGCTCTGATTGAATCTGAAAGGGAACTCCTCTTTGAGGGTCTACTTTTTTTTGGTTAGACATATTTTCATTCTTCCAATAATGTGAGGAATACTCTGCCATATGCTTGCGAGGCAGGTGGCAAATCAATTTTTCGCTCATCATTTTTTTTTCTTCAAGCTTTTCCTGACGGGTAGCACCCAAGGGGCACGGAAAAAGCTTGGCATTTCCAAGTCCGAGAATGGACTCTTTTATTCCGTTCCTTCAACATTCTTCATTGCAATTATCTTTGAACATTCTCATGCCAGTATTAGATCAAGTTGTGTTCCTTATGGGTTCTAATAAACGAAAAATAGGTAGGATACTCCTGAGGTTCATTTTCTGGACCTTCTAGTAGCAGTTTCCTCATCAACTCGACCAAGGCAATATGTCCCATCAAGCAGAACGACTTGGTTTTTGGCTTCTTGTGGATACAGCTCCCATGGAAACTTCCACCGTGATTTCACCATTGGAAATGTTGTGTCTCAACAGAGAGATTTGCAGGATATTCCACGTGACTACACTTACTCTTTCGGTGCAATACTTTTTTGATGGCGTTGGAACTCTTCCAAAATGATTTCTCAAAATGTCAAATGCATAAGCGATTCAATGCTTCAAATGAGAGGGAAGTAGTGGGAACTACTTTACAATAGAACGAAAAATCCAATTATACCACTATACGCTGGCTAGTTGTAGACTTTTTTGGAATGATCGTCAGCATTTTGAAGTGGGGCGTTCCCCAGACATAAGGTGTTGGCATTTAAGTCTGACTAAAATGAGATAAACCCTTTCTTATTATTCATAGTCGCTTTCAAATGAAATATACGTTGTAGCCATACCACTCGATTTTATAAAAGATGTCTTTGGCGTAGTGAGAAGTGGCGCACTTCACAAACGCATGGTCCCGGATCGATATCCGCCTAGGCCAACCAAGCCTTCTACCCTTCCAGGGTCCGTTAACTGGTGCCAAACTCGCTGAGAGGATAAAAGCACTGTCTTGAACATCGGCTGGACACTGCAACTCGTTGTACAGGCCACATAAGCATTTAATACGCCACTACGATCCTGAATGGAAGTCGGATGCGGGGGCCCATTCGTCTCCGCACGGGATTGATCAACGTCCGAAGACATTATACTTTATCCTTTACGTGAGTCCGGTATCGTAAACCTCCGACAGGGGCTGGGAATAGTTTTTACAGTATGCATACGATCCAACCACCGTAAGCGTGATATGGCGCTACCCCGCTTTCTTCTGTATATTATTACTACGGTACTATATTGTACTGGGCACGTATGGAAGCATCAATCAGCAGAAGCCTCAGCTTGCTCCACTATGACGGAATACCTACCATTTATCTCNCGATCCAACCACCGTAAGCGTGATATGGCGCTACCCCGTTTTCGTCTTTATATTATTACTACGGTACTATACTATACCGGGCACGTATGGAAGCATCAATCAGCAGAAGCCTCAGCTTGCTCCACTATGACGGAATACCTACCATTTATCTCGTATCTTGACTGCTCCCTTTCTGGTCAGGCCAATTGAGGCAATCTAACAAGCACGGAGCCTAACCTGCACGCAATATTGGAATCTGTGTCCATTTATCTCAAAGACTCCCCGGGC
Source organism: Haemonchus placei (assembly GCA_900617895.1). Lineage (NCBI taxonomy): Eukaryota > Metazoa > Nematoda > Chromadorea > Rhabditida > Trichostrongylidae > Haemonchus > Haemonchus placei. The sequence continues at coordinate 5,572 of UZAF01018291.1, read as the reverse complement.
AGCGCAATAACCACTCTTTTTGGTCTAAGCAGGAATTTGTCATAAAAACCTATTCACGTGCAGATGCGCTGGGCCTTCATTCGAGAGCACCAGTGCATTTACAGAGCCTCAGCTTGCTCCCAAATTTTATCTCTCGATGACGTTATTCACGATGTTCTTCGAGTTTTTCGAAGTCCCCCGAGATAGCTCTGAACGGGAGCTCAGAGAGGGCGATTTGCTTCTTTCTCATCCTCCCTGGAGCTCGACAAGTCAGAGGAGAGCTGCCTGTAGGTGAACACTGAGCTGGCATTCATCGACGAAAGCCATTAGTAGCGAGCAAACTTCCAACTGGAGGTGGTATATTGGTAGGTGGCGCACTGCACACGCTCATGGTCACGGGTTCGGATACCAGATCGATATCCACTTAGGCCAGCCAAGCCTTCCATCCATCCGGAATCGTTTAATTGTACCAGACTCGTCTGGGAGGATAAAAGCACTGATTTGTAAATTGACTGGCTACCACAAGTCACTGTTTATACCACATAGGCTTTCATAACGCCACACAATTCTTAATGGAAGTCGAATGCATGGGCGCAACCCTTAGACGGGATTGATTAATAGCCCAAGACTTATCCTTTCAAACTTCCAACCATTACCACCGGTGTTGTACTATTTTGAAAAGAAGCGGCGGTTCTTGAACTGCGGCGGCTTTGCCCATAGCAGTGAGCTCAGAGACACCTACTGAGCATCGAATTCTCTTCAGGATGAACCGTAAAAACCGTGGGCAGTGGGAAGGCGCATGTAGGATATCCTAATGGAATGGCGACGAAAATGAGGCCCTTTCACATGTTCTTAACATTCGACAAGCTTGGGGCATAGGGGGCACAGATATTTCAGACATGCGGCCCGCAGTTACAGACAACGAAATGATCACGATCCCTGGACACGCAATCCAGCGATTAGGTGTGCGTTTCGAATGCAAATAATTCTAGCAATTTCGTGTTCATGTTGTATTATGGACTATCCAAATGACATATTCAAGGTGCTGAAACTGATCTACTTCTTCTTCTTTTTCTTCTCCCTAGCGTTAATCCCGCGCCATCGCAGGGTCCGCTGTTCTTGTCAGCTGTCTCCATTTCATTCTATCTACGGCATCTTCTGCCGTCATCTTGGCTTCGGCGAGCTCCTTCTTGATCACGTCCCGCCAACTCTTCTTTGGAGCTCCTCGTGGTCGCTTAGCTTGAGCCTTGAACTCCATTGCTCCCCTTATCGGATGGCTCTGCGGTCTTCTTAGTAGATGCCCGAACCATCGCAGGCGCTGCTCTCTCATATTCAGTTGGAACTAATCATGTCGTTGAAATAATCAGCTCTCAGAAAAGCCGTTTCTCCTAGCTGGTTTTATTCACACAATCGGATATTACAATGTCATCATGAGAGCGGAATCACATAAGTGCACAAATTACTTTTCTCCTCACTCGTATTCCCTTTTTTGGTACAGGGGCTACGCTTGGCAAAGTTGTTCATTTCCACATGCGGAGCCGTCACTTTGTGGAGTGGCTGGGAATGTACTCAGCTGGTACTTTAGCTAAGAGCATGATATGAGAGGTGATTGATTTCCACTCTAGTCAATAATAGCCGTATGCTTTGAGAATTATCGTGCCCTTTCCTCAATATAGGAACTTAAAGACGAAGTCCCATTTCGGGAAGACTAAGTGGGCCGTGATCAGGTCCTAGCCGAGTTCCCTGTTCAAAGCAGCAGACATTCAGGACATAAGGTCCTGAATTCATTCAAATAGGTGTTCTCAAAGACATGAACGTTCAGAATATCGAGATCATCGACGCCACTTGAGTAATAGGCAATGCTGTTTGAAAAAGTCATTTAAGTTGAGTACATGATAAAAGCATGTGGGAGGTAGTGTAGTGGCAAGTGGGGGTAGTATCATACACGCCTGATCACAAGCTCGAATCTCGAGTCGATATCCGCTCAGCTCGAATCCCAAGCCTTCTACCCTTCCGGGGTCGGTTAACTGGTACCAGACTTGTCCGTGAGGATAAAACCATTGACTTGTACATCGGTCAGCCACCGCAAGCCATTGTATGTATGTATAGGCCACATAGGCATTCGATACGCCACTACGATTCTGCATGGGAGTCGAATGCAGGGCGCAATCTCTCAAAAGAGATTGATCAACGCCTAAAGGCTTTATCCTCCACTTGCCAAAAGGCTTTGTGAACTGATGGAAATCCCTGATTTTCACCATCGTGAATCTACTTCTACGTTGTAGAAGAAGATCAAGGATGGCGAAATTTTGGCTACCCATACGAGGCTTTTCCAATCCAAAGTAGAAGGAGTGTTCAAAATGCTACCACGAGTTTCAAACTGGAACTGGAAAAACCTTTCATCATTTCGAGAATTTCTATCTTTTGACTCCTTTCTATCCTTTAATTCTACGGGCTCTCATCCCAACTCTCACCCCCTCGAACTGATCTGTTTCTTGTTTGTTAATGTTTGTATTCAGGGCAGCCTTACAGCGTTAACGAACAAGAAACATGATGGTCGACGAAGCATGGGAGAACCCGTACATTTGGACAAATTGAATCAAGCAAACGACTGAACAGGGCCCCATGAGCAAAGAAAAACTGCAAGACACCCAGCATTTCCTCGAACAACTATGTATGCTTATGAAATTTCCGCGAACGAGCGACACGTTATAGACCACTAATATGCACTTAAAATAGGAAACAGATCATGGAACAGCTAGGATCCTTGCTCTAGCAATTGTGAGTGTCCAGTCCCACCATTTCCCACTGTTACCTACCCGTGTCGAAGTGACATTTCATGAAGGACAAGAGACTCGGGGACTTTCAGATATTTCCCAGCTCAGAGTGGTCATTTTCGTTGAAAACCAGGATTCGGAATCTGTAAAAAAAAGGTCCAATTTCCTGAGGGGAAATGAATTCTGGACGAAACTCGAAGGTGACTCAGAACAGTGAAAACCCGAGTTGTTGTTGGTGAGAAGTTCTGTTGTCACCATGGATGTTGACAGTAGGGTGCAGAACCCTCTGGATGGGCACTCCAGGTCGGCAGAAATTCCAAATAGTTTGCTGTGCCTTATACTACTTCAGGATCCCCTGATATACCAGTAGATGATTTTTCATAAGCATCGGACCAATGTGACGGCAGTCAATTCATCCACCATTCAAATGCCCTTATCCGATAGAAGAGTATTCGTTGTTGTTTCTTGATGAAATTGACGTGGTTTCGAAAAATGGCAACCACCTTCTCACCCAAAAACCACAAAGTCTTTGAGTACCATGTTGGGTTGTAAATAATTGAAATTTAATCTGCTAAGTGGTGTTTTGTTCGTCGTGCGTCACCTCTATAACGATGCTGTTCGTGAGATTTCCCTGGGGAGAATTTATTACCCGAATATATGTCTCACTTGGAGTAAGCTTTCATCATAGAACTCCCACATACTTTGTGGGAATCCGCCGCTTGAAGGAAAAACTTGCAATGATATGATGTATGACTAAACAGTCGAAGTCATGTAAAGTCATCCAGAGCGGGAAAAAAGGCGCAGCTCCAGGTTCAAGGCAATAATGGTTTCCTGGGATGGATCTGAGGCCCCTAAGAATAGTACATGGGACGATGACAGCGCAAACTTTTGATAAACGAGCTGGATAGGGCACGACAAGGGCTTAAATATTGTATTGGTTGTACACCCCACCCATAAAAGTCCGTGTTTTAATGGTCTTGCAGAGCCTGCATCATTCACATTAGAGCAGATTTGTTGAAGGTCCACCGCTGTTTGGCGAGAACAACAATATCTAACATAACAAAACAACAACAACAAAGTGGAGGCAAATCGGTAATAGTAGCAGAGAATAGCAAATGAGACTCCCAAAATTTTCAATGCATGCAGTCCCGACCCATGGCAATTTTTAGCTGTTTTTGTTTATTGTAGTCAGCTTTCTACGCAATTCCACATGACTGAAATAGTACCTGTCCAAATACCCATTCCATGCCATTTCCGTCATCATAATCTCGTACAACTCCTATTTTACGTAGCTGTTAAAAGCTTTATAGTTTTTCGATTTCCAAGGATTTTCGAGCCTTTTCCGCCTCCGATGCCACTAATTTGCACCAACACTTTGTCTAGTAATCTAGCTAGTAACATTAAAATAGATGTCCTAAAGTTACTGTGCACTGCTCCTGCAAACCCTACCTTTCTTGTTCCCAGTATTGTATGAGCTGCGTGAGTGGGAGGGTACAGTACCCTGATTTTCACAACTCGGTCCACCTTGCGACTCCGCCTATCAGGGGTCGTTCAAAAATGGGCGTTACCGACGCCACTGGCGGTTTTCTAGACCTTATTACGTCCCTCCCACATCGTTTTTCATCAAACCAATCCCACTCACTGCGCCTTCTGTTTCCGGAAGGCTGATGTGCCTCTCCTGTAGGTAACCAGCAAAACCAGTTTTATCTGAATTCATGACAATGAATTCGCTGTGGTGCTTGCCCATCATCAGTGTAAGGGTGCTCGAAGGGGCGTGGATGTAGTTGGATCTAGTAAAGCTAATAAAGCCGCCATTTGGCCATAATTTCGTCTTCGGATGAAGCATAAGGGACAGGCGAAAAGGGTGTTGACGTTTCTCACGAAACATCGATTTCATTCTAACTAACGAGCTTCCTTATGATCATTCGTATGTCCTTTTTCCGAGTTTCAGCATTCCTCATATCTCTAGACGGCGTTTTCTTAATTTCTAACAACTTCTTTCGCCTTGATCATTCATACTAGGAGATATCCACTACAAATACACCATTTAGGTACTTTCTACTTTTTTCATAGGCTAAATCGATCAGGAAATCTGTCTTTGTGAGCGCTACTTTCAACGTGAGTGCTGATTAAGTTGGTCATTACTGCGTATGACACGAAAGTGGTTCAGCCCTTCCAGCGTTAAAAATATTAAGGATGAAGTCTTCTGGTATTGATCATCGCTGTGGGATGTGCCCCATATTTAACTCGCTTTCAAGATCGAACTGCCATTTTGCTTGCTTATATGGCATCTTTGTCTTGTGGTCGCCTACCGACGTGCAATTCAGCGCATCTATCCTCCAAGACGACTCTGTTCCGATGTAGTCGATCAAATATGGACGATGAGGGATGAAGCTTTTTGACATTAATTTCTCCCGTTTCTGGGATGCGCCCCACCTTAGTTGCTCTAAAAGGGTATCTAGTGGCTCTAGGATCCGATCCCAAGAGAGCACCACCCACCTTCACCCCTTTTCAACGTCACAGCGCTTTTACCCCTTACATGTTAGCTTTTCGTCCGTTAAAGGCACGGTTCACGATAAAAAAGGTTACTGAGTTCTTCCTTCAGGAATACTCAGCGCCCCCATGGGTGGTAGAAGGGACCCTCTCGCTCTCACAATCTCGACGCTCAGGGCATAGTGGAAGCCCCGTTGCTGCCGTAGTTCGCTATCCCGCCCCTCGATCGGTGTCACGTTAGGCGAGTATCGAGACAATACAGATTGCTATTATTCGTTCTAGGACCCACGCACAATCAGCTAATCGCCGAGTGATGAGGCGAT